>JAJEKV010000570.1:0-144903 GCA_021234155.1 Isoetes taiwanensis
TGGCTGTCGAGTGGAAAGATCATCCTTTCAAAAAGAATTATACATTTATTGAACAGCGATTGAAATGTAGGAATGTAACATGACAAGCAACATTACGCAAAATTCTTGAATGGATCACGTCATTCATATTCTATTGCCAAATTAAAGAGACATACATCGGCGGGAGCAATGGCATAAGCGGACCCCCTTTTCTAGAAATAGCTCCTACTAGAAATTTTACACCAATATTTCCATCATTGAAATAACACGAGCCAAGAGAATGGCACGCAAATATGAGTGTATATGTAGGGGTGTTTCAACACGAGAACTTTCTGAGTTTACGCCTCTTTGTTTAGCAACTTGACAAAGCGGCTCTCGGCTGAGCCATGGTGCACAACCCCTCATTAAATCTTTGTTTCCATAACTTGTTGTCCCCAAAGGACAAAATAATCCATATCTCAGCTTGTTAACGCCTCTCACCCAGCCAACACAATTCTGAATTATCATGACTTGCCGATCTGTTCATACCGACTAAAGTAAGCACAGCACATGTAGAGGCTGGTTGAATTCATCTGCTTCAGCCAATTCCATGGTGCTATCGATCACTGAATAACGGCCGGTGGTTTTATATGCCCATGGTGCAAACTAAACAACATATTGTGGAAACATAAGGGACTCCCACGGCCAAGGACATAAAAGGTTTAAAGTGAACTTAAGAGCAAACCTCGATCGTTCATGATGTTTGCGTTTCAAAAAAAAATCACATCGAGAGGCCACATTACGCATCAATAAGAGAAGGGCTCCAAAGTACAGCGCGTCCATCGGTAGGTTCAAATTTCTTCAAAACCATAATCAAACCTTACACCAGCCCGGGGGCACAACGGCGGGGGCGAAGATGGAGGTTGAAGGAGGGGCAAGGAAAACGGCGGAGATGCTGTGGGCGTGGGCGTCGGGAGCAAGGGAAGCCATAACCAGGGGCCAAGGGAAGGAGCAAGGATACGGGCAGGGAAGAGGCGGATTCTTCCCTACGTGCTCTGGCAGGAGAAAAAAGTACTAAGCCCTGGACCCTGTTCCGAGCTTGCACCATTCAAACAAGTTCATTGCCTTCACCCCATACCCTTATTTTCTACTTTCTACCATGTTTGCTCAAATTTTTGCTTGAAGCCATATCGAGAGTTTGACAAAAATTTCTAACCCTAAAATTAAGACCCGAGCCTTGCATGCCATGTAGATCACTAATAATACCACGAGTTAAAAAAAAAAAACATGGGTGCCACCATTGAAAACATGAAAAAACACTATTTGTGTATCGCGCTCTAGATGCGCATTAGTACATCAATTAAAATACACCATAAAATCATAGCAAAACCTTAGTGAAAAGCGTCAAAAAATAAAAGTAACCCCTGTTGTTATGCTACATACAATTGAAGTTCATCTCCATGCCATTTAAATTCTAAGATATCACCAAATTAAGTAAGCCAAACAATTTTTTGAAAGCATTCCAACCATGGCTGAGACAATGCCCTTTTTTGCTTGCTAACCACCTTTTCGATCGTCGGTCCGATAATTACCCACGAGTGGATCCTTTGGGAGGATTTCGCCACCTATCTTCTTGTTCTAGTATCTAAGCAAAAGAAAGGGTAGTAATTCAAAACATTTATAATACTTGAAAGCAAAAGATAATCTGCAGATGCCGGGCCCTGTTGAGTTAGCTTTGAGGAAGAGGAATACTTTCTTTGATCTTGGTTCTTCTTCATCGGATAAATCATCGTCGATAACAAAAGCGTCATTCGGCATCCACATCCATGCCGCAGGAAAAAATCCTTCTTAATATCACGCCCGGCTTTTTATTTGTATTAGCGAGGTCCATTGTGGCTAGGGGCGCCAAGTTCCCAATTACCAAGAGGTTTTACACAATAAGTCCCATCAAAGGCTCTTCTTTGTCAAGTTTGTGCCGTTATTTGATGTGGAAACCGAAGGAAAAGCGGTGCCATCGGTTATGTTGTTTTCGTGCAAAAAAGCTCCCATCCTTGATGAAGAAGATTCTTTTGCCCGCGTCAGTGAAAGCGAATAATTTTTCGATTGAACCAACAGCGGTGATTTCTTTATGCCGGTGCTCTGCCAACTCCCTCCAGCTCCTACAGCATGCTTAAAATGTCGGTGATCACAAGGAAGTGCGAATAATATAAAGAAATACAGCCGTTTCTTACCGACAATTAGCCAAATTTGGCGTCGACCAGAAACGATCGCCATCAACAAACTTACGTGTAGCTACGATTAGCCGGATTGATTGGCGGGAAACAATTGATTAAAGCGAGTAAACAAAGGAGCAGGAGGAATCGAAGCGAATCAATTTAATATCCTATTATAATTATTACATATCTAATCATGCCCTGTCATTTTCAATGGCCTTGATGCCTTCTTACATAAATATTCCATTTAATATTTGCCTATGAATATTATGTATATTGTATTTGTGCATACAAATATTATATAGATAGCATGCATGTAATTGAACCTGAATTCATTTAGAATTCTAACAACGGGTTTACATCCAAGGGGCATGGCTTTCTAAGACTCATACAAATATGAATTAGGAGGAAAGGAGAACAAACTACTTATTTCTTAGAAAATGAACTACATAAACAAATAAAAATTGGATAGACAAAATATCTCTAGTCTTAGTCTTGAAACATAACGCTTGACGATTTAAACAACATATGTGTTTATTTGGTGAGTCAGGACACCAACTATCTCCATAGAAGAAGCCAACTTGAGATATGGATTCAAGCGTCTATTCTCTAAAATGAAGGCAATACACAAAGGAACCCAGAATTTTAATCTATGCAAGATGAATTCGTGAATTTGAAGGTGTTAGTTATCCCATGTACGCTGATATGTTTGTTGCAAGGTGTACTAATGTGGTGAATCATATGGTGACATGTCATTACATCACGGTGAATCATGTCGTGACATGTGGTGCATATGATGAATTATGTGGTGAATGATATCACCATTTAAACCCTAAAAATTTCACATTCCTTCGCACTTTTGCAAATCTCCCAAGCTTTGCATCCTTTGTCCTCTAATTAGGTCTCCTTCCTTCATGAAAAGTACCCAATGGATCTTATACGCCATAATTTGCCATGTAGGATAACCTTTACTGGCGTCCAGGAGTTCACTTTTATGGTGGTTCTTGTGAAACTATCACTTCAGCCTAACAGAAAAACGACTCTCTAGATACAAATGATGTATAATACGATCATAGACAAATTCTTGAGATCTATATGGGTCACTTATTATTACATTTGGCGGATGATGATTATTTCCGTTTACTCTACCTCGGCAACTGCCCTGCTAATGCCTATATCTTTGGGACTGCTGAGCCCTTCAATACCTACTTCAATTCCATCTTTTTCCATGATCCATAAAGCATACTATGGCATTTTGAAGATAGTGATGCTATGCTATGTATTTCCTATAGTCATCTCTCTATAATTCTCTCATCATGACCTGATCTTCTCAACTATGTGTGATCGTTGTACTTGAATCTTTATAATTAATGATAAAACCAGCTCTTACTACGAAAAATTTTTTTTTTAATAGGAAGCTAAAGATGTTGTGATGTTCGACATATTTTATATGGTGTATGTATAAGTATCTGGACACATCACGGTGAGGATATGCCATCATGGGGTATGTAACCTATGGAATTAACCATAAGCGATTAATTTAGGTATGCTAAATTAATAAGGGTTTTAGTTAAAGGTTAATTACCTAATTAAGTTAATTAAGCTAATTAATTCATTAGTTAGGGAGACACCTAGCCAAACTTCGATTGCCCAAAATGGGGTGCTAATTTGAGCGACAAATTAGATCCCTATCCCAATTTTCCCCAAATCGAACCAAAAGGAGCGAGAGGGGGCGGTTGGCGCCAAGTCTATTCAAGCATGGAGATTAGTGCCACCAAAATCCTTTTTAAATTTAGAGTAAGATCGAGTTACTTATAGATCTAAAATGTTATTGTGCTTGAAGAAATTTTGTCAAATATATCACCTCCTTATTGTGCACATTGGGCATTATTTCAAATCATCACAACAAAGCTAAAGGCGGGTATCTTTTGTTCCTAACTAGTTTCATAGACTTATTGGTATGGAAAACTTCGAACATTTCTTAGAGAATGGACTGGATAAATACATAAGAATTGGACGAACATGTCTATTTCTTTACATTCATAGTACCAGCTGGGGAGAAGCGCCTTGATGGCTGCTTCTATTAAATCATCCGAGATTTACTGCGAGCATTTATTATTCACAAGTTAGATGAATTGGTTTGCAAATGTTACGGACCCAAAGTTAGTAACATTGGTCGTCAGTAGGTGAGATTTGTGATCGGACATTGTGACATTTGATTTGTTTTGCACAACAACTTGAATCGAAAAAGGCGAGAATTCCTATACTAAACCAGGACATTCTTTGTAGAGCCGGACCTTCGTAAGAAGAAAGCATTCTTGATCATATGCGGCGTCTTGAAGCGAGATACTATTCTGAAGATTCCATAGCTGAAAGGCGACCAAATAATTCACACAAAGCGGTCTTGGCGGAAATAACTTCATTCCGGCTATGATCACCCGACTTTGCCTTGCAACTCTATCACGAACTTTATGCCTGCAAACATAAGGTAGAAAACATTCATAAAACAAAAACTAAGATCCCATATCATGAAGTCATTCCATACAAAAGGTTTAAATGTTTAAAATGTTTAAATGATTTGTTAAACATTATAAAACGAGAATATATGCCAAATAGTTAATGAAATGTAAAGAATATGTAGAGATTTGAAATTTTGTGAAATCACATAGAGCCTGAAGATCGCTATATTTTTCTATCCTATATTACATCAAACTTGTATCCATACAATATCTTTATTGCACCATATATACTCAGTGTGAGTTCAATCTAAGGGAATACACCATCATAACTAGCATCTTTTTTAGAGTTTCCCACAATTTAGAGTTTCCCACGGTTTCCCACAGAATACCCTTGAAATTGTATGCAGCATATTTAACACCTCTTACCACCAAACCACAGTATTGCAATGGCCACGAAAATGCAAAATAAAAACAAACTCTTCACAAGTAATTCGGATGGAATTTGTATTTAAAAGAAATTTAGCCTTTGCATATACAAAAACAAAGGTAAGGCGTGCATGAAACATTCAGAATGTCACATATGTGAGAGCTTCAAATCTACTAACTCGGCATTCCCTTAGAAGTTCTGCATTGCTTCTAAATTCTCCATCTAATTGAATAGCCTTAGATAATGCTATCTTTGCTCTATCTTAGAAGTTAGACATTGCTCTAATAACTTATACATTACCCACTTGTAGAACTTCGAAAGTTGTTTTGAGCTTGAGCATTTCCATCTTCAATATGGTCCGTATCTGGGGTTCATATTCAGCGTGTAAACTACAAAGCATGCTCGCTATAATAGGCGCCAACTTAGCCTTGACAATATATTCTCCACCTCAACTTACCGTGCCCGGCTATGTCATTCGTAATCCACGCCTTCATATGAACCTTCTACGTCCTCTCTTCACTATTCAAGCATACGATAATCTCCTTGCGAATTAGGTCTAAAATTAACCTATAATTTACCGACCTTTTTCTCAAACACTTATCATACACATCCTTGGTTGACAAATACCACCACTAAATTTACGGTTGTCATGCCATCAATAGATTTATCACTTGTTAAACATCATTTCATGTAGCAGGATATTAGCAATAAGTTTCCGCGTAAGTTTAATCATGGATCTGATTTTGGAATACTATCATCCAAATCACTTCATATAAGTACCTCTCGCTATTACTAATTAACCAAAATCTCGTGTACCATGGAAGGCGACTTCATAAAAAACACATACGGTTTGAGAACAAAATCCCAAACACAAAGACAACTTCACAACAAAAGTCAAAGTTTCTAATAGATGACATAATATCAATTTTCGGATTAACTACTTACTTAGATGGACTCTACGGCAAAATTTGCGACTCCTTTATGCAAGCGATAATTATCGTTGTCCCTTTGGAGATTCCAAAGTTAGGCGATTAAACTCTCCTCCCAATCTCATTTTAGACCTCTTTATTCCGTCTATGACAACCAGATTCAGCTTCCCAATCTATAATTTGTGACTTCACGAACCACAACTCACGTGACTCTTGAATCCATTGTATTACTGTCTAAACTTCACGGCAATTGAATATTTTTGCTAATCAAAAGGTGCTCCATAAAGAGAATAATATTCTTGTTGATTATTCTCCTGTCGATAACTTTGTTAATTTCTATCACAAAATCATCGTGAGAATCTCACCCCAATCTTATCTTACATTATCCACGATTTTTGACATCTCATTTGCGGTCGCCCTAAGATTTGTTCTCCTTCATTATTGAAGATAGTAACTACAATTTCTCATTTGCATCTCCCAGCGTTGCATGGAATATATACCTGATCATAACAATGACATCACACATACATTTCAAACCAATTGGTAAATCAAAGCTCTCTCACCTCTTTAATGGTTCATTGCCCCCCACATTTTCGCGCAAAATTCTGATTCACCGCTTACTTACCCTTCTTCGCATCTTAGACGTACCTCATACCACATTATTTGGTTTTGGATCAATAAATGTTATGCCTGTGCGAACATTGAAGTACTCAATCTTCACAAAAGCGGCTTAGAATAGCGGCGCAAAAGCAAAGGAATCAACATACCTCATACTAACAACCTACACGCCCATCCCCAGCGGAAGGTTGTAATATGTTTTGATACAAAATGCGATCATGCAATGTACACTTTGGCGTCGTTGTACATACATCCCTCTTGCTCATACCTTTAGTGTGATTGAATTAGCATGCTACAATATTTAAAAGGAAGTCATGTAACCCATACCATATGCGTAAAGCGTGTGCTTGGCGGTGTTTGGATTTAATTCCATCATTGTTTTATTTGTTGTTGACAAAGAGACACTGCGTAAGACACTATCTAATCAGCGGATTTCAATTAGCAATTTAATTCAATCGGTAGTATTAGTAGAACCTCGAAATTTGCTAGCTTCGAACCGCAGTCGGTATTACTATTGGGATGTCACACAACATTTGCGGCGGCTTCTCTCCTTCATTCCACAGCCAAGATCTCCCCATAGGCTCACATTTACACTTTTTCCTTTGGAATATGTTTCCTTTGTTAGAAAATATCCACCACGGCGTGTTGTATTCATAAAATACCTTTTCATCAAGGAGGTGATGAGTGCGTTTTAAAACATCTTGCTTATCATATTTCCCTCACGAATAGTTTCGACCGCGGTAGAGCAAACAATTCAATGACATGCATACGCGGAGGGAAATTATACAATGTATTCTATCTCAATACCATAACAAACAAATGAAAAGTATTTCATGTACTAAAGACCACTTTCCCATCAAGATACTTGTGCAATTCATCTACTTTTGCAAATTTACGCTCCATTAGGTTTCCCACCTCAGCAGTCCCATCGGCAACTTCAATTATTGTTGTGCATCAAAGCGTTATCGATAGTCATGGTTTACAGTTGTATATCGTTTGTTCATGAGGCGAACAACTCCTTTAGAAGATATAATACACCTACATATCCACAAAGAACTTCTAGCGACTACCTCTATTCATGACATAATCCCCAATTTATGCATCAACCTATAACCTACCTTCATCAACTCAAGTCTATTGTAGAATTTGTGGTGCCTCGTCAAACATTGTTGCTTGAATTTAGTTCCTGTATATATTAAGGCGACTCTCTAAATATTCATAAAGCAAGGGAAGTAAGAATCCAATCAATTCAAATTTGCATACATCCTTGTCTCTTAGCTCCACATTAAACAATTTCCCCTTGCACGGTCTTGGCACTTTGTTCTCAAACTCTTGTAAAGGTCCTTTCCACATTACTTTTACTTTAATTGTCAATTTGCTTGGTAAGGAGTTAATTGAACCAATGGACAAATTGTTCTCCCACTTCCTATGTTTTTCGGCATCATTTTGTCTTGCGCAACATTTCCTCAAAATAAAATCTTTACATACCGGTGAAGAGATGACATCAAGGGATACCTCATCATCATGCACCTACCGCGAAGAGGTCGATACGAGGAATTACCTAGGCTGCTGCGAACACAATGAACACATTTTTTCAGAACACAATTAAAAGTTATCAAAACTCCATCACAAATAATGGAAAAAAAAAATTACCAACTATTCAAGTAATTCTCTAAAAAACAACATTTCTAGTCGATTACGGATCTTGGATTCCTGGTTACGTAGGATCCGCATCTTCTCTAGTTAAATATTCTTGTCAATGCGGGTGTACAATTGCCCATGAGCAAACACATTGGATTCGCCAAAATCCGGGACTATTTTATCTAATGTTAGGCCAAGACAAGCTGTGGAATGTCGTTGAGTATGCCGACCGCGGCGGTGGCGTCTATGTCTTTGTAAAAAGCGCGCTGGCTGCATTTGGTGAAAAGAAAATCTGCCCGAGCAAATCGCATGTATATTTTTACGAGCTTCGTGTCCTCATGTCAAAGCCGAGACAGTCCACAAATCATTGTTGTGCATTTTCGTTATTATAACAACTCTAGCATTCTTCACAAGCCCTTTTTCGCATCCAACAATCTCATAATTTGACACCACGGCTCCTACTTTAAAGACAAAGCATGTGTTTGGGCAAAGTCGAATTGATCATAACTATGAAGAAACTCATTTTCGGCAAGGCTTGTGTGAATTACACGGTCACTTTCACTTATGGAATCCACGAGAATAATATCTCTTTTCGGACACGGCATACGATCAAGAATAGACCTGTTAAACTCATCCACATGCACATTTAATGGAGATAAAAATGCTCTTCTTTCACACAAAGTTGGTCTACAAACAATATCTAGGGTATAAAAATTCGTTGCCTCTTCCATAGATGTTGTTTGTGGAAAACAAATCAAATGTCAACATCGATTGCCAATTCTTACCTATGGGCGACACTAATGTTATTAACTCTGGGTCCGCAGCATTTCTAACCGATACATCTAACTTGTGAATAATAAATGCTCTCCAAATCTCAGATGATTTAATAGAAGCAGCTACTGTTGCACTTCTCCCTGCACCTGGTACTATGGGGCTATGCCTAAAAGTCGCTGCTTGACCACAAAACATTTTTTCCTCCAAATGGAACATCATTTCTACACAATTCTGTAGAATCACACTTGCGATTCAATGTGACTCTATTTGCCATCGCCAAATTCATCCCAAATGATTAAATGGCATTCAATCGACAAGCTTCGCTTTCTTAGGGCGTGGCCTCAATAGTGAGTGCGGCAACACTATTCCGATTCTGCGCGGGAATTTGAAACAATGAGTGCGCGGTTTTCCCTCCACGGGTATAACATGCCAGCCAATGCGGTTGTTGCCTGAGGGGGCAAAACAATCAAGCTGGACCCTCGATTAACAAACATATAGCATTGAGTAGGAAAGTCTTACACCCCTTGACTTTCCCATCAATAAACCGCAGTCTTTTATCCACGGCCCATGCAAAAGCCGAACATAATCATATATTTGTCCTTGATTCCACGTTCATCTTATCGCATCTTTTTTACTCTTCTATGTAAGATCTATGGTGAAACTTTGACAACTCTTGCAACACTATTTTGTGTCTAGTTGTATTTTGTGACGAATGTGGATTTGAGGCAGCCCAAATCCCCGGCTCTTAACACTAGAGCCATGTTGCACAAGCACATTTTCAATGCACAAAAGGCTTGTTTGCTCTGCAAACAAAGTGCTTTATCTCGAAATATCATAGAAGTCCTTTATCGACTCATCATGAAAATTCGACCACAACTCACTTGCGGGCGCCATCAAGGATAAGCAATGCAAAAAGGAAGCATAAGGCGGGGCCCGGCGTTTGCAGCGCCAACTTGCCTCTTGCATTGTCTGGCCCGGCTCACGATCTATCATGCAATAAACCCATACTTGGCTGATTACCACTTCTTGATAGGTATCATGTTTAGTCCCATTATACTTCTTTAAGTCTTCCCAACACCTCATTTTGGGTATCGGCCGACAATTTGTCATAAATAGAATAGCTCCCCCTCCGTGGCATCACCAACCTTATTCTACAAATAAAGGGTTTGCTTACTTCTCTTCGAACTATGTTCCTAGGAAGGCTGCGGCCCTAGCTAGTTCAAGGTGATCACCATCGATTATCGTTCTATCTCTACAAGATACAAAGTACATCTTGTTCATGAAATCTTGAAGATAGGTTAGCTCAGGAATTCTATAGCGAGGCCTCAAGAAATAACGATCAAACAACGAAAAGCGTTGGGGCCTCCTATATGATCTACTCGTTCTTTGTTGTGATGAAAAAGACACTTAACACGGGATACTTTTACGTGACATGAAACTTTAGTATTAGCCATCGGGTGAAAGCATGTTGTAGTGGAACAAAAACGTGCATTTAGCACCACATTTTGGGTGCTAAGTGTGGAGGGAACTACCGAATTTGTAGTGGGAGAGGGAGTTATTTTTCAAAAATACACATGATTACTTATTCAAAAATTTTGTCCTTCGGTCTTATTCAGGGCTTATTCAACAGCGTTACGATCATTTTCCCTCAAAACTCGATCACGCTCCCTTAATCAAGCAAGACCATTTCGATTTGAATTTTCATTTTCCCTCAAAACTTCGATCGCGCTCCTTAATCCGGCAAGACCATTTCTGATTTACGGCAAGAAGATCGATCGAAATAGCTCTGAATCATCTGGGACTTGAATGCCACAGGATACACCTACAAGGAAATGTAAGGGCAAGAAAAGCATTACGCCACACAAGAAGAAATCGAGTGCATTTGGGGCCAGAAAGTATTAGGAAAATCCACTTACAGTGGGTTGCATTCAAGATTGAGGGATGCCCATGATTCTCGTTGTTTAGAATATTGTTTTGTTTCATCATGCGAGGTTGAAGAATATGAGCAAGGAGAGGTATAATGAATATATGTGCCTTTACAAAAAATCATAGGCGGGAAGTGTGCAGGGGGAGGCATGGCCTCCTGAGGACTATGGCTGTTGCGTGTATTACCTTCACACAAAAAGGAAAAAAATAAATTGGTTGAGTTTACGCAAGCCTTGGTTAAGAGAAAAAGGGTCTGAAGCCTCTCCCAGCGTAGAGGAAGCATGCAATCATTTCAAATAGTGAGAAGCGAGCAATGCCACGGATGATGCTTCCTCTCTTGAAATGACTAGGCCACAATTCAAGCCTCCTCAAGCATAAGAAGAATCTCGGGGAAAATCACTGAAAAATAGGTACTTTTCAACCCTCTTCTTACGGAACCACCATATGATGCAATTTAATATTGGGCTGTTATTTTCGACCAAGGTCTAGCAAGCTTGAACAATCGGGTACACCACTTACTTCTTCATTTGGGTGTGTTTGTAAGTTATGTGTAGGGAAATTTGTCTTTCTAGTTTCCGAAGTTGTGGTGGATAATTTCAGTTTCCACGATGAGTATGTAGCTCAAATGTGTTCTGGGGACAATCATATGGTGCCGATTATCTATATTATAATGTTATTGTGTAAGTGTTGGACCCAGCCCTAATTTAGGCGGCCAGATTTGATGAAATCAATGGAGGAGATGATACGACGTCAAAATTTTTAAGATAACATGGGTTTTTCTAGGGTTAGCGAGGGGGCTTTGTGGCGCGTTCGGGGCTGCTAGCTCCTCCCTCCGTAAGCATCTTGGAACAATCACGAGTTGTGGTGCGGATGGTTGCTGGTGTTGGCCATAGCAATAGAGTTCAGCAACCCACGGTTGGTCAATTAGCCTTCCAGCCAAATCTATAAGCACTTCCCAACATCAGTGCAACCTCGAACCGGGCCCTTTTCCGTCCTCATGGTAATCTTTCTTTCTTTAGCGATTCGATCTGTTTAGTTTTGATAGGTTGTTCCTTGATGCTAATGTTTGCATGAAATCTTAGGGATTTGAAGCGTTTTTCTATATGCGAAATGAAGAATGCTGGTTCTAATGCGAGGTGAATCGATTTCTTTACAAGCAGGCGTAAAATATAAAGGTGCAAACATACAAACACTTCATTTTCTTAAGATCTCATTTGTAGCCAATTGAGCGAGGGGTTTTGAGCGGAAGTTTCTCTATGCCAGCGGCGAGAGGTCCCATATGCTCTTAGGATCATCGCCTGCGCAATGGATTGTTTTTCGACAATAGAGTATTTTACGCCCATGTATAGCTTTGTTCTTGCCGGAATTTTTCAAAGCGGTATTGCGTCTTTCTTTAGCAAAGCATGTTCATTTCTACTTTACCGGGTTTGAAAGCGACATTTCTTTAAAGTGCGGATACCTAGCTAGATGGAAAAATGGTAAGTCGTATATTCTTTCTTTTTACACGCGTTTCCCGATTTCATGGCATTCTGTGTGAGCACTCTATTTGTCGGGCATTTTAAAGCGAATCATTTTGCTTTTGTTACCACGGGACCCAAAGTTGATATCTGGAACTATAGGTGAGAACCCATCAATAGCTTAAAAATCTGATTACTTCAATGAGATTCAATCCGAGAGCCGGATATTTTTACGCTGCCTCGCCAATAATTGCGACATCTTGCATTTATGATATACCAATGAACACTTCTTTGAGGGAAGATGATTATGGATGTGAGAATACAATTCTTTGGAACTCACAAAGAAGCCTTCAATTTCTTTGGAGTAAATGATTGTAATTGCTATAGTTATGACATGAAAGGGTTGAAGTCCTTTACATGTATTCAAGGGTCATGTGTCTCCGAATGGATAGTTCATGTGTCTCTGAATGGATAGTGGTATAGCCAATTTGGTCGAGAATTTGTTTACTGTTCTTATGATAGCGTTCGAGAATATTTGAGTATAATGCGATTTAATACTGGGAGGTATATCTAACAAAGGCTCATAGCATGTGTCATTTGCAACACTAAAAGAGAAGTTTGCGAATAGGCATAAAGAACCCTTTACCCGGTGACAAAAGGTTTGCGTAGAAGGTATAGTTCTTTAGTACTTGATTTCGTTATGTTTTTTTGTTAATTTGGAGCACCGCATCGTTAATTATGGCCTTATTAGTTGAAAAAAGGCTTTGAAATTCAATTGCTTAATCTACTATAGAGTTTGAATACAATGGCTCATGCATAAGAAATTTTGGAAAAGATGGTGTTGGAGTCTGTGTTAAGGGCTCCACATGGGACGTGTTAAGGGCTCCCACATGGACATGTAAGTTTCTAGCTCAATTGGATATTTACCTTACATGAGTTTTGAATGGCGACTTTAAATGGCGGAATTCTTATTTAAGCAATTATGTTTGTAGATCTGTCAAGTAAAGTTTTTTGTCACTTGGAAAATCAACTTGCAATGATGTTGTTGTTGCAGAAAATGTCAAAAGGATCGTGTTCCAACTTGATGCGATAGGCTCATTCCACTATTTGTTTGCCCATAACTACTTATTACATTATGCGCCTTAGAGGATCTTTGGATAGCGGCAATATGTGGAATGTGTGAACATATAAAGAAGCTCCTTATATAATTTGTGGAATGTGTGAACATATAAGACTCCTTATATAAAGCGTGGAATGTGTGAACATATAAGAAGCTCCTTATATAAACACAATGTGTGAACATATAAGAAGCTCCTTATATAAACACAACTGGCCCAGATTTTCTACAATTTTATAAAATACAAGGTAAGAAGATAGTTGAATAGGACGAGAAACAATTGTGGCACACCTCTTGAAATATAATTTGGAATGATACTTGAACAAGAACAAAATTGACATTCATTTCAATTAAGTGTTCAAAACCGGAATGGCGAATACCCAATTATCAATATTGCTTGCAAGCATAAATGGGCATGGTTATGATGCCATTCATCTTTTATCTAAATAATTCATTCAGGATATTTTATATTATGCAATAATATATATTCTTTGATTGCATATTTTTAGAGTATATATGCATAATGGAGTCCCTCCTTGGTATCATTTTTGATTCCCAACATAAGTTCCTAACATATGCCCGGCCAACTCCATAGACATCAACAACTCATAAGAGGCACTTGCAATCTACAGGTTCCCAAAAATGATCCAATGGTCAAAACTTTTATTTATACGCAAATGCACAGCTTAAATGGCCTAGAAGTTAATGTATATGCAAATGCTTAGGTTCCCAACATTTACATGTTTTGAAATTATACCCAGCCTTGTGAGCACCATTCTAGTATGTTAATAATGTAGTTTGTAGCATATGTGGTGTCACATATAAGTATAAACGTGGTACCTTTATCCGAATAGTGAATTGGCTTCCATATGTTTCTATACTTAGTGTCATATGTGATGTTAGATATGGTGATACTTGTGAATGGTGGATTAATACGCCATATGTGGTGCCAACCTGCTGTGCTAAATATTGCACCAACTTCTTCTGCCACCACATGGGGTGGTGGATGCACCGCGGATGTGGTGCCTTACATGCATTGTAGTGCCACATGGTGGTGTCTAATGTGGCACCACTATGGATCCACATTTTGCACCACATGTGGTGTCTTTGGCGCCATTTGTGGTGCGAAGTAATGGATTGCCATATGTGGTGCCTTGGGTGCATTGTGGTGACATATGTGGTGTGGCATGTGGCACCGGTTTGGTGCCACATGCCACACCACATGTGGTGAATATGGCCGCCATTTGTGGTGCAAAGTTTGTCATGATGGAATTTGTGGTGTGTAAAGTGGTGCACTGTTGTGTCATGTGGTACTAACCTTGGATTACTTTCCGGATGAATTCAACGGGGACTTTGGGAGAATGGATCAACTCTACAAGATCAGAAGTGATTGATTAAAGGCAAGGTTGCAAACTTGTGATCAAACTGCATAGTGCTACAAATGAAGGTTCACAACTTGAGTTCAGGCCAGAAGATGAATAAAGATTTAAAAAAATGGGAAGGAATGATTAGGATAAACCAAGTCGATGCGGCGGATTGAACTATATGCCAAGATCTGTAGGTCGAGGCTAAGGAACTATTACGGAACTTGAGCCGGACAAAAATCGAGGAGCTTAATCTTTGTCGGCCTGGGGAAGCGCAACACAACCCGCATTAAGTCTTTGGAACCAAGGTTAGAGAGGTTTTACGTCTTGCAGGACCGTCTTCCTTTATTTGTCTTGGATCCACTACTTCCGGACCTTGATAGGGCGGTGAAAGATTATGGTAGTATTTGTCCATTACGTATTAAGATCCTCCGATTGGATGGGGAAACCACTACCAACTTTGATTCTTTGAATCAGATCACCAATACCATCTTCCATATCTTTCGACCTCTTGAGGTATTTCATAACAAAATTCTGAGGTGCTTAGTATAATTGTATTCTCATTGACAAATTTGCGTTCATTTGCGGGATTTGTAATCAACATTGCATTGAGAATTCTTTGTCATGAATTTTCTACAGCATGGGTACAAGCCTTAGGTGTGAGTAGGGAGGATCAAAAGCAACTTCAAGCTCTTGAGGCACTTCACGGTGAGCACTTATAGGTGGCTCGAAAAGAGTAAGCTGGCTTAGTCTCCTCGGTTTTCTGCTTATCGCATCTAATTTGCCCCCTAGGATGACATAAACTCCTTTCGGTGGCCGAATTAGATACCTCAACCGGAAACCTCGAAAAGGAGTAAGCCCGACATAAAACAAGATCTGGCTGGCTTAGTCTCTTTTGCTTCTCTTTTTTTTGTGTATCTCCAAAGTGCCCCCAGGATGAGACGCTCGCTCATTTTGGGGACACTTTGATATAAAAACAAGGAACATCGTAAAAGAGAGTAAAAAGTCTGGAACTTAGTTAAAAAACCAAAAGCATAGTTACAATCAATTGTGATTCAATTCCGGTTTGCGAGCATGGTCTTGGATTTACTAATTCAAGGTCTAGCTTGTTCATCTTGGTGGCAATGACTATGTGAGTCCATCTAGCACACCAAAAGGGAATTATTTTCTACCCTCAAAGGTAACCAAGTCTTGTTTAATGCAATTGGGATATGTAGCTTACTTCTTCATCCCTACTTTGTAGATATAGATGTACAATGTAGTGGAGTTAGGGGGACAAGACACTGCACCCCTTGAAGCATTAGACACGAGATAGAAACTCGGGCAAATCGGAAGATGCATCGAGGTTCTGAGGAAGTCGGACAAAATTAGATGTCAACAAATCAGTAGGTGCATCAAGTCAAGCTCTAGTAGGTGCTCCAACCGGACAAGAGTCTGCCAGATCAACGGATGCATTAAGTCATGCTCCACACCAATCGCCAAATCGCCGGATGCATCGGGTTATGATCTGAACAAATCGTTTTCGTGAATGTAAGTCACAGGTAACTTCAACCTTTTGTGTCTTCTTTTAATTTGACCCATATAGTTACGAATCATTAAATTTTTTGCAAGGGGAAGTGTCTCGAGGAGAAAAGCAAAAGCGGAATTCCAAGCAAAAGACACCTCCAAGACATTCTGAGCAAGTTTCCATCCTGCCGAATAGATCTTTGACGAAGTTTCCGATACGCACCAAGAAATGCTTGAGCCGAAGTTTCCGAGCCACACCAACTCATGTCCATCGAAGACTACAAGGTTAAGCCCAATCACCTTGTTTTTACTACAATGGAGTTAAGGTAGAAGCTATGACAAAGTGAGTCCATACTGCTGCCAAAGAAGATGATGTTAAGTTGATCCACCTGAGAACCAAGTGGGTAGTAACTAGACCCGGTGGGCGAGTTCATAGATTGGTGCGGTCGGAATTTTCATATAGCACTTTGGTCCAGCTGCGGGCTCAAAACGAGAGTCATAGTTAAGGGGCATTGATGAAACACAAGGACAAATTCAAGTTCATATGGAGTCGGGATCAACTGTACCAACACAAATTTATTTAACGATTAAAAGCCAATTTTTTGGAAAAAGCACACGAAAAAAGGTCTCGGCAATTTTCGAGGTTTCACAAAGAGAACGTGCTTCTCATTGATGATACAAAGGTACCTCAATCGCCAAACACCATGATCTGTCAAGCATTTGGAACCGGCCAGTAGATGGCAATTTCCTCATGAATGATCTAAAGGTTTGGCGGGGGTTCTTGAAAGGCGGGGAATGTGCAAAGTTATGCCTAGAAAGCAACAAAATGCTGAATATGTTTGACAATCGAGAGTCAAATTTGTATTAATATGATGAAAAAACATAGAACTAAAGCCTAGAAATAGTATTATTGTGTATATGATGTAACCTCTCTTGACTTTTTAATATAAACAAAGTTTTACTTCAATTGTTCATTTCTTGGCTATTTCAATGTTCCTCAAGGTTTTCAATGATCTTCCATTTGCTGAATGTAAACTTACACCACCGGCCGAGGGCTGCGATGTTAGGAGCACATCCCACCGAACACTTGCCACTTGAAGTGTTTAAGGACTGAGGAGCCTCTTGTGTGCTTGATCAAGAGGCAATCGAATATTGGAGAAAAGTAGGGATTGGTTGGTGGCAGGATAGTCCATTTCTTCATGAGGTTAGTAATTTAATATAAACAACTCAGATTTGAAGTCTTCTGTTGTTTCTTAAATCATCTTGTTTTACGGACCTTGGACTTTGGCGGTGTGCACCACCAGTGCATCAAGCATGACATGGAGCAGAGGTTCCATTTCATGGATCCGCTCATTTACACATTCTTGTCGAGCGAGCTTGCTTCAAAGGACAAACTGTTGCACCCTCAACTTGCAATTTCGGAATGTACCATTGGCCAAACATGTTATCGGTGACCTTTGGGACGGTGTATGTCATTGTAGGTCTTGGAGGTCGACCCGGTTAAATGTCGACCCGGTGTGTGTACCATTTGAAAGCCTAGAAATGTACAAAAGGGCTCAGGAGCTTTGTCATGAGTTTTGTTGAGGATGCAAACACAAAATTCCCAAGCACCATAAGGCTGCTACAAGAAAATTACAAGTTCCCCACTCGGTCGATTCTTTTAGGTGTGGTCCGGCTATATGTGTGTCTTCGTAAAGAAAAGTTGTGGCATCTAGATGTCTGAGACTTGGACATACTATCCCAATGCAAGGTGAGTTAAATAAATTTGAAGGTATTACTCATCAATGTGAGGCCCTGATATGTTTGTTCGGGGGGTGTACCAATTTCTAGTTGCGAGCTGTTGGACACCGCGAGAATGATGATTGATGTTGTGAGCTACGATTCTTTGTAGTAATGAAGTCGAGGTTAATGAGATCAATAGATCTTTACTTGTAATCACATGTTTGTATTATTGTAACCAAAGAGGTTATTCTTGTAACCTATTCTTTCATTGACACTCTAATGTACATTGTTGTATACTATTGTATACAATAGACTTTTCTGGTGACGGAGCAACACTCGTGGAGTTCAAATCTCCGAAAAGAAATTGATGTATTCAAAGATTCATGACAATGTGGTGTTACATATGTTCGTGATAGATGTGGTGATGCAAATGGTGCATGTGGTGAATCATGTGGTGCATTTGGTGAACCATGTGGTGAATCATGTGGTGAATCGTAGGTGGCATGTTGGAGCTTCATTGGCATGTTTGACTTTCATTGACCAACATGTTTGGTGATGCAAATGGTGCATGTGGTGAATCATGAGGTGTATTTGGTGAATCATGTGGTGAATCATGTGGTGCATCGTAGGTGGCATGTTGGAGCTTACGTGGCATGTTTGAGCCACCTTGGCATGTTGGAGCCTAGGTGGCATATTTGAGCCTCCTTGGCATGCCTGGCCTTTACATGACCTTTGTTACATGTTTGACTTTCATTGACCAACATGTTTGGTGATGCAAATGGTGCATGTGGTGAATCATGTGGTGCATTTGGTGAATCATGTGGTGAATCATGTGGTGCATCGTGGGTGGCACGCGTTAGACTATTCATGAATGGCCAATTAGGGATAGATATATATATATATTTTTTATGTTTTTAGAAAATAAAATAATGGTCCTTCGAGGTTATTATTAGTTGCCCTAAATCTTTAGGAATAAAGATGCTAATGGTACTAAATCTTAAGGAATAAAAAGATGCATAATGGTACGAAATCCTAAAATCGTAGCCTATGAAATTAATTTCACGTTGGCCTTTATAGGCTATATGGTGCGTGAAGGAGAAGCATCGTCAATTCCTTCCAACGGAATGTCGAGCTCCGCCGGGCTAGCCGCTCCCTCCCTCGCCTCTCCCTCTCCTCATGCTTGCTCTCTCCCTCCCCAACATGTTTGGAGGCGCTTTCCAATTCCTTTGTACGGTGTGTGATGACCATTTATGAAATAGGATCTTGGCCAAATTACCATTTTCTTGGTGGCCCGTTAGGAGCCCGCATTGCAGAGCCAGGATGCACGAGGGCTGATCATATGCGATTCCACCTCTTATAAAGCTCAAGATCTTTACCGGACTGGAAGAGGTGGAATCCTCCCTAATTTCGATTCCTCACGATGGTGGCTTCTTGATGATCAATTTGATTCCTAAGATTTCGATCTTGTCGGCGAAGACCGGACGAAGAAGAAGAAGAAGAGGTAAAAACGAAAGAAGAACATGAAGTTTTTTTGGAACTCCAAAATGTTCTCTGAGTAAGTAGCATGCATGCATTAAATTTTGCTTTCTTTTATGTATTCTAAACTAAAATTTTCTTCACTTTTCTTGGATGAAGCTTGAAGTCATTGAAACATTTTTTTTTTCTTTTGATCAGTTAGGGAAAAGGGGCCTTTTGTGCCTTTGTATTTTTTTGAAAAATGATGGTATATAGGCCTTAGTGCCTTCATTTGATCTCACCCCTTTGTGAACTCACCCCTTGTGATCTGAGGGCCTTAGTGCCTCTTTTGAAATATATGATGGCCTTAGTGCCTTTTTGAATATATGATGGCGTTGTGCCTTTTGAACCTTGTGTAAATTCCCTAATTGAAAGTATTAGGGTATCTTCTGTTTTAACATATGATGGCCTTGTGCGATTGTAATCGAGGCCTTGTGCCTTTTTGTTTATCGAGAAAATAGTTTATAAATGGCTTTGTGTCTTGTGTAAAAAAATTGCCTTGTGTAAAATTTCTAATTAGTGTTTTACCACGAGGCATGTTTTAAAAGCAGATACCCACGAGGCCTTAGTGCCTTTCTTTGATCTCACCCATATGTCTAAAAGGCCTTGTGCAAGTTTAATTGAGTTTAATTCGGTTTAATCGGTTATACCTTGGAATTCATTCAACATCCTTTATTATAAAGTTTTAGTGTATGTAGGTGCATAAAAACCCTAAAATTTTGAATAACGGCCCGCATTTGATCAAAACGGAGGAGATGATGAAAACGTAAGTTTCTTTGAGATTAATTTGTTTTTGGCTAGGGTAGAATAGGCGCTTGCAGGAATGGCAAAAGGGCCCGGCGGATGCACCTCCTCCAACTCTGTGATGGCATCTCAAAACGCGCTGTCGGTGATGGTTTCAAAGGCGACTATGGCTTGGGTGGAAGCTTGAGCAGCAAAGGCCCATACCAGAGTTTAGAAAAAGGGAAACGAAAGAGCTTTTCCTCCGTAGTATGGCGAAAAGCTCCGGATCGATGAAAAGGGCGGATTTATTCACCAGATAAGCGACTTGCTCTTCAATCTCAACTCAAAGAAAAGGTTTAACTACAAGTAGGAAGGGGAGGAAAATGGATTTGCACATCGACATCTGCAAGAACTTGGATCTAAAGCCATCCATCCATCATTCTGGATTAAATATTCACGATCGCTATGCATAAGGTCTGCAAGGCGCACTCTTGGCAGAGGTAGCAGCATCAAAAGCGGAACATTATTTGCCTCTTGATTTTTTATTAACAAGGTAAGCGAAATGGTAAGAGGAGATGGATGTGGTATTTTCTTAGAAACATTATCTGGAAAACGGTGCTTTTTTGTTGTATTAAATTCTTGATGATTTCTTTATGTTTTATGCTCTGGTCTTCTTCAAGAAGTTTTGCGATTCGTATTGAAGAAGGGCATTAAGAGGAACAAGGGTAAACCCTAAGATTCTTTGTTGTTCTAAGGCATTTGATAATCTATAAATTTGATTTTATTTTCATAGGATGTCACATGAAAACAATGGATGAAACCAAAGCATTTGTTAACATCCTAAGGGAGTTAACATGAAGGCTGTATGTTTCTTAAATCGAGCTTCTAAGGTATCCATCTCGAGTTAACATGAAAGCTGTATGTTTCTTAAATCGAGCTTGCTAAAGGTATCCATCTGAAGTTGAATGTTGGATCTTGGCATCGGTCCCTTTTGCATTTCTTATTAAATTGGATGGGCATTTATTTAATTGTTTACATTTATTTAATTGTTGATGTTTTTGCTCTATCGATTAGATCTGGAGATGGTGGTTCGGAGGACTTTGGCATTTAGCAAAAAAATCTGGCGAGAACCTTCCCTAACCTGCTTTTAACCAAATATTTTTCTTCCCATCAAAGGCTTAGCTTTCCTCGTGGCTCGGGGACATGCGGGCCAGTTCTATCGTAAAAGCCAAACAAAAAAAAAGAAAGGTTTGATTTACGTTCGATTTTTAGAAAGGTTTTTACGGATTGAAGCTTTGGCGATTACATAGATTCTATGTTGGTGGTCTCAGTAATTGGTAGCTGCATAGAGCATTCTGGTAGCGGTTGATTCGAAGGCGGTTTCGCATTCTTGCTTTATTGCTTTAGTCACCTCCTTTTTCATTCAGTTTACATAAAGCTTTTTTATATCTAACTATAGTGCGGTCTTTATTTAGAGGCCCGGTGAGAGAATGATTGCAAGAATATCGATTACTAAATTTCGGCAAATAGAACCTTCTCTGAGGCAGACTTTAGCCATTCTTGATCACTATATGAATCTCTTCCAGCTCTCCAATGTCAAACATGTAGGCCTTTCATTATTATAAGGTATACAACCAATCCACAAAAACCGGATCTTAGCCAAGTGGAGAGTTAGCGCCAGTGGGAGGCTAAATCATTTTTTGCGGAGCATTCAAATGTTCGAGCAACTTAGCTCAACTTGAGGGCCTTGGGAAAGCAGCTAGACCGATAAAAATCACCATGGTTTATAAAGGCAAAAATTTACAAATGATTGATTGCTAGAGTCCTTGCTTGCTGTGCATCAGTGTTGAGAAGTTGAAGAATTATTTGGCAAGGATCAAGGTGCCACAGGATTTATAGGCATCTAGGACATCTAGAGCAGACTTGATTAACCATTCTTCACCAATTTGACATGTCCCTTATGCTTTCTATTTCCCTGTATCATTTCTGCTTCACATGTAAAATCACTGGAATACATGTGGTCTGCATAAAAAACCTATTTGAGCACAATTGTTTGCAAGACAACTTGGACAAAAAGTTACAAACAAATAGCTCAAAAGAAAGTTGATTTTTTTATTATAATTAAAGCATCATGAAAGTACGAACCATAATGTGGGCTTGCTTTGCTCTTCATTGTAACATAAATGCAGACGTTTGTGAAATCTGATTTAGTTGGTACAAACAGCATTTTGAAAAGAAAGCTAATTGAGCTTCAAAAGGAGAAACACTATCGAAAGAAAGAGATAAGATGTTAGTCAAATTGAAGACAATAACTAGCGCTTCTCAGGGCAGCACATACAAAAAATGCAGGATTTATATGCTGATAAGCTTAAAGACATTGAACACCAGGTACCATCGACCATTTTAGGACTGTCCCATTTGTACGTGGTCAGGTCATGATATTCCAACGTGAAAACATCTTTTGTAAATGAAGCAACAAATTTATTATTTGGGGCAGTAGTGCCTTTTGTGCAAAACATATGACTTACGTAGCACAACGTTTGGAATACTGCAATACTTAATAATATTTGATCTTTGCTGGAATGCTAGATTGAATGTAGTAAATTCATTGACAAACAATAATTAATGTAGATGTGCATGAAACTTAGTGTGCTTAAGCAAGGTTACTTACAATATGAAACATATGACTTACGTAGCACAACGTTTGCAATACTGTAATACTTAATAATATTTGATCTTTGCTGGAATGCTAGATTGGATGTAGTAAATTCATTGACAAACAATAATTAATGTAGATGTGCATGAAACTTAGTGTGCTTAAGCAAGGTTACTTACAATATGAACGAATTAAACAATAGCTGGTAAGTTCATTGACGGGTTTCTATCTGAGCCTATTGCTGATTAACATGAGCTATAAGTTCATTATGGCTTTCGGGTTGAGCCCAACATTTGGGCACTTTTTCTATAGTTAATGAGGCCCAAAGTTTTTGAGAGCCCATAGGCACAACTTAAACGTGGAGTAGAGTACGTGATAACTAATGATAACTTCTCTATAAATTTGCTAATTATATTGAATTTTATTTATGACAAGGAGTTTGAACTGAGCGACTTTTAAGTTCAGTTTTAAGCTCCCACGTATACCCGACCTTGCACCATTACTAGTTCAAGTATAAATTTACGTGGCGGAAGCATAAAAAAATGAGAATGCAAAACAGAAACTTCTTTATATTCATAAAAGTACCCTTTACACAATTGCCACAGTAAGTGGATTTTCCTAATACTTTCATATCAATTGAGGGACCTAATTTGGGATCCATATATTCTTTGTCACCAAAATCGGTCAAGATACTATCGGGGAATCGAGAGCCATTCCATTTTAAAGCCGGGTCAAAAATGGTCAATGCCCCTGGTGATTATGGTGAAATCGTGAAGTGAAAGCCGTGGTGAAAACCGTGGTGAAGGTGTGGTGATGCAAGCGTTGTTTTTATATTTCAAAGGAGAAAAATACATATGGAAATCTACCATGCCGGTAGAATAGTTCATACTTCTTATGAAATGAAGTATCTTGAGAAAAATCGAGGGAAAACTATAAACCCGAGCTTCTAGTATTATCAAAATGCATTAGAGATGACATACGATTCTTGGGCCTCAATCCGGATCTGCATTGTGAGATCACGTAACTCTTCTTCTTCCAAGAAATGCGTTCAAGACTTCATCAAGTGTTTCTGCTGAATAGTTGGTGTAATCCGCCAACACTAAAACATGAGCTTCGTTTACGCTCCCACTTATGATCTGATTCATAAAGTATTCTCTCAGGGTTGTTGTGTCTCCATGCATCGGCTTAATCGAGCACTTTTTAATGGCTGAAGCATGGATCATTTCTGCTTTAGTTGGATGAACATATCCGCTTCCTCAAGCACAGGGGAGAGCTGAGAACTCATCCTCGAATCATACACCACCCCCGAACCACGTATTTCGCACCAGCTCTGTTAAGTCTCTCGGCGCATACATTGTAAACAACATCATCGTAGCCAAAACAACATCTACTACAAAGAAAGGCAACCGCCTATCAACGCCTTAGCTTCTAATTCTTTAAGCCCATCGGGAATTAACCTATGTTTTAAGCCTAGAATACCTCGGAATTCATGGGTCCTCCGCTCCTCTAATATCCGCCTCTGTTCACGGTTTATTTGCTCAAATATAGGTCCTACCCGGATCATTTGCATTTGCCCGGTGAAATTGTTTGTGCTCGTGTTCTCCTTCTTCCGCCATAGCTGGATTGTGATAAGCCAATGTACGCATGCAAAACTAGATTTATGGTTTTCCCCAATGCTTCACTGCTGCCCGACTTTTGAATGATTGACCTTGCATTTGATGTAATGATTTCCAATGATTCTCTGTCCCATTACATCCATCCTTAATGTAATTTTACATTGTGTCACTTTCACTTTTTGTCAATTAAGCGATTGAGATTTCTATTAAACATAGCATATATTAGGACATTCATCTTACACCTCGTTATTCACCACACTAGGCACCATAGAATATATTCTGACATTTATTTTACACCATATTTTTAACCACACTAGGCACCACACTAGGCACCTAATCGGCACCACACTAGACACCACACCATGTTATTCACCACACTAGGGACCACATAGCATATATTACAACATTTATTTTACACCATGTTATTCACCACACTAGGCACCACAAAGCGTATATTTAGAGCATTTATTTTACACCATATTTTTCACCACACTAGGCACCACATAGCATACATTACAAGATGTATTTTACACCATGTTATTCACCACACTGGGCACCACAAAGCATATATTGACAAACATTTATTTCACACCACGTGCCTCACCACACTAGGCAGCACATATCATATATCCACAAGATTAATAGGCACCACCACACCACAAGCAATCACTAACCACAACAACCACATATCACAAGCAATCACTAACCACATACCACATTAACAATAAAAATGTGGTGAAGATGAAGAAATGAAATAACACCGTGATTCTTCCGGATAGTGAGTGGCATGATCCTCTTACATTTAGTTTCCAATCTTCTGAACTTAACATCCTTTGCATTTGGAGAGACCCTACTTTTTCGGGTCCAAAATTGCCGCACAAGTTCTATGACTGCTCTTCTAACTCTTTTGTACCAAAACCCATTTCCCCCTTTGCAATCCTATCTCTTCCCTCTTCAATTTTGCTTTGGTAAGATTCCTAGGATGAACACTTGTTGGGTTTACCAAAACCCCGAGCAATCGGCGGGGATTAGCACTTTCGGTATTAATGCTTCCTCTTACAGCCATAGCAAGGCAACTACTCTTGGTCGCTAAACTGTCATTCTTTGTTAGACTTCTTCACAAGTTGAATGGAAGCCCGAGGTTCGACCACAATGCTCTTGGCACCAAATCTTTGACTCTTCGCCAAATGCGCTGTCCATTGTGTCATCCTGCGGATAATCTAGTAAAACCTCTTTCTTATCATTAGACAAGCCTTTAGTGGTGCTATGAAATGAAGATAACAATTTTAATACCATCCGAAGCCTTTTGGTAGAGGCCGTTAAGTGGATCCTCCCTCTATTTGTTGCAATTTTTTGCTAATTCTTCTTTAGCTTCCTTTGTCTTTTCCTTTGGCGTCTTTTTATGATCCCGTTCTTGTTGCGGAGTTCTCTTACTCAGGGTGGCAGATTTGCTTCCAAATTAAATGATTGAAGGTATGAACCGGATTGATCCACAACCGATTAAGCGCCATAGTAGGTGCTTAGCCCGGAAAGGCGCGGGTGGGTCGGGTTTAGAAATCGTTGGTTGGTGGAGATTGGAATGGGGGTGGCGTAGGAAATTGGAAATGGGACAGGTGGTGTAGGGAATCGGGTTGTTGCGATTCAGAAATGATTGAATCGGGCAATACATCACTAGGGCGCCAAACAAACATTTAAAATCGCACCCACAAATTTGATATCTCCCACCACATTTTTAGGAGGGACGGGGGACACCCGTGGTGTTCCACTACAACATGCTTTCACCCCATCCTGCCTCGGTTGACGATAGATACCTTGCACTTTGGTAATCACGTATCTCATCATCAAATTGTCGTTCACGATCAAATCGATACTCCACCTTGTCAAAACCTTTATAAATATAGCTGTATAGATACGTGAAGATATGAACAGTCGAAGCAACATCAACATTGATATGACAATCAAACTGCTTTAGCGGAAAGGTGAGTATGACACAACATATCTATCTTCAACTTTCCTTAACCCGAATACGCGCATATAACCCTTCGAGTCCAAATGTGTTCTTGTAGTCAAGTCTCGAGGATAATGCCAACGGCATGCCCCATCCTTAGAGCATCGTTGAGTGATTGTGCACCATATATTTTCGTACCATTTGAGCAAGCACCTCATCATTTTCACGGGATCTCACGGATATTAGCAAGTCAATGACCTCAAATGGAATCTCATGTTGTTTTTTAAGTACAATATGGCCATGAGGCAGCCCACGTTTGGAATTCTATAACGGGATCATATACATAAGCGGACCAACATAAGAACGCAAGAAATTCTTCAAAGATTGGAAACGAGCATGGAATGACGACAACAATAATTGGCACATCTGCAGCGGTTGCCAGCAACGCTACAACTTGCCTTGATCTCGGCCAATCGGATTAAGTAGTCATTGTAATAAACAGGCTAGGAGGCCCCTTCACTCTTGCAAGAGCTAACGCATCCGCAATCTGGACCGAGCACCCCTTGCCTAGAACCAATAAAAGGCGAAGGGCGGCCCGTGGACATCACGCCCACCACGGTTCTCAATAAAATCATCATCCTCCTCAACATTTGAATCGTCAACCATAGACCTCGACCTCTCATATCCATTAGTTGCCAAGAAATTCAGCCTTTCTTCTTCGACCCTAGAATACATATCCACAAGGTATTCACAAGTCGGGCGCCCTAATCAAGAAACCGCACCTCATGAAGCAAGCGTGACCTATACCAATCCACCTGCGACATCTGTTGGTCATTATCAGGGAACCATCCCGCCGTCCCAGCTAGAAATATAAGCGGGTATTGCAAGGGTTCATATTGCCGATCCAGTATATTCATAAAAACTGGTCGTTGATCTTTGTGAAGTCAAAAACCGCTATTCTTGGATTAATTGTGACTGAGTTATTTGCATGCACTATGGCAGCAACTTCATCACTCGCAACTGACTGGCCCATTCAATGTCAAGAACACGGACTCCAACCGCATTTGCTTCACTCGCCTTATCATATGACAATGGGATTACGACCTCTAGAGTCGCCGCTATTCGCATCACCCATGCAGCGGGCAATAACTTCCTTTCGCAACCGCTCTCTCTCACTATTGTCATGAATATACCAATGCAATGACCGGGCCGGGTTTTGACGTAGGATGTATGGTATGTCCCACCCATCAAAAATCGAGATGGCATCCCTAATCTGCACAAACTCTCCACCGAAGCAACACCAAACCCGGTGAAGGCAAACAGATGGTTTTAATGCGCGACTCTTCGCGACTAAATCCTGTTTCCTCATAAACATCCGTCAATGAAGTAGGCAAGTAGGAAGCTTTGGTAAGATCTGGCAGATCAGCGATTGCAACGCGAAGGTTTGACTCTCACCGTGCAATAACGCAATGCGACAATGCACACAAAATCTGTTCCACATGAATTCACTAGCAGATGGAATAGGGCGAGCTTGCATCTTTAGTATACGCCATTGCCAATGTAACAACGCCATGCTTCGCCAGTCACCCATACGGAGCACTCTCCATCTCTTGACATCTGCTGCCCACTCACACCCTCCTCTCAGTATGCCTCCCACCCAATCCCCCACCCGATGACCACGGCGGAACCCCTTCTCCCGCTGCCTCAACTCATCTCCTCTCTCACGAGACAATGCATGCACGCCATCTCCGCCTAGACTCATTTTAGCCTCAATCTTCTAAGCTCATCACAGTATGTCGACTTGGATCAATCTCTATTCTAGGCCTTGGCATTGCAACCTCGAGACTCAATCCTTTGGAACACGCATACACACAAAAATATTCAACCTACTACCTGCTACCCAAATCCTAGAATACTTAATACACCAGTGAGACTCACCAACACAACCTTACTTATCACAATCCAAAAATACCATAACCTTACCGGACAAAGCGATGATGGCAACCACCAGCCACCCTCCCGTGGCGCAAAGACGCTCCCAAATCCACTCCACGAAACCCTCCAAGCCCTCCCCTGCACATACAAAGTAACATCAACAGCAAACAAACTACTCAACAATTGAGATTTGCTCCTTTACAATGATAGAAGGCCCATGTTCTTGCAAAGCAAGGTCTCCAAACAGAACTGGAGTCTATATTCATCACTCATACACTTTCGGATCTTAATCCCATCTCACATCTTTTATCTACTTCAAGAACCATTGCACATAACGTAGATTTAGTTTTATATCAAAATCTACATGATCTCATCAAGTAGCTACAAAGCTATGACCAGGCATTGAGATTTGCTCCTTTACAATGATAGAAGGCCCATGTTTTTGCAAAGCAAGGTCTCCAAACAGAAGTGGAGTCTATATTCATCACTCATACACTTTCGGATCTTAATCCCATCTCACATCTTTGTCCAATTACAAATCCGCTAGTCAACTACACCGCTTCTTAGTCCGTTGCTTTCATCTTTGAACTTAAAAAATCAAGCAGAAACATCTATTCTGGCCACTCTTAAACTCAACCGTGGTGTGAGCATGGATTTGTAGCTTTGAAATGGACACATTGCCCATCGTGAAGACCGAAAGGTATTGTAAGCCAAATTTGCATACCATCTGCACCTATACTCATTTCGCCTCAATCTTCTAAGCTCATGAGAAAAGTATATCTAACTTCCAAATATACGAAAATATTAAACAGGACAACTTGACAACCATATGAAAGAAATCCGTAACCAATATGGGAAGTTCCACGATCACTCAATCAGACTCCTTAAGGAACTACTTACAAACACACCAGATTCACTTCTGCACAAATCCCTCTTTTTTTTCCCCTTTCTTATGAAAATGTGATAGAACAGCACCAACATATTTTTTTGGCATCATAGTATATGCCACCCATATATCCAACACATCTACCTACACTAATTCTTCCCAGGAAACACTATGCACTCGAATTAGAACATAGCATATGCTTGAAGATCATTACTCCTCATAGTAATCGCATAAACTCTCATATAATCCTTGAATCTAGTAAGTAGATCATCTCAATACTCCTTAATTGAATTTTTTGCTTATCATGTTTGCATGTCCACAATTTCAATGCAATCTTATTTAACAACTTTCTTTCTCTTTAGCATTCACAAATTTAACTAACTTTCAAGCTTCCTGCAATGTCATCTACCCCACTAGTCTATATTTCTATGCCAGTTATCACAAAAGAGCCCAACAAAACCCTGGAACACTAAAACACACACCCATTTAAGAAGCCACAACCTACTACCTACTACAAATATCCAACCTACTACACGCTACCCAAATCCTAGAATGTTTAACACACCCAAACTCACCAAGACAACCTTCCTTCGCGTCACGCTTCCAATACCACTCCACCTAAACCTTATTCTCCAATCCATTACCGCACACGCAAATAGAAAGCAACACCAACATCAAACAAACCGCTCAATATATAAATAATCCCCTTAAATTTAAGCCCTCACAATTTTATAACTAAGTTTCAAACTTTCACTACTTCCAAATATACAAAGATATTAAACAGGAGAACTTGAAAATCATTACTCCTTTGTAATCTGCATAAACTCTCATATAATCCTCCGAATCTGGTAACTAGATCAATTCTATAATTAAGTTTCAAACTTTCACTACTTCCAAATATACGACAATATTAAAGCAGGACAACTTGACAACCATATGAAATAAACCAGAACCAATATGGGAAGTTTCACGATTACTCAATCGGACTCAAGTAAAGGGAAGTACTTACAAACACACCAGATTCACTTGACAATTCCCTTTTTTTTTCCCATTTCTTATGAAAATGTGATACAACAAACACCAACATATTTTTTTTGGCATCATAGTATATGCCACCCATACATCCAACACATCTGCCTACACTAATTCTTCCCAGGAAACACTATGCACTAGAATTAGAAGATAGCATGTGCTTGAAGATCATTACTCCTTTGTAATCGATAAACTCTCATATAATCCTTTCGAATCTAGTAAGTAGATCATCTCAATACTTTAATTGAATTTTGTTGATCATCACCGCATGTCCACAATTTCAATACAATCTTACCAATGACTTTTCTTTCTTTTTAGCATTCACAAATATAACTAACTTTCAAGCTTCCTACAATGTCATCTACCCCACTAGTCTATATTTCTATGCCATGCTACCGCTTAATTTCATCCGGAACTCCAACAAACTTCAATTCAAGTCACAAACCTTCAATCGCCAAAATGCGAAGACCTTCAATCACCACAACAGAAGTTATCACAAAAGAGCCCAACAAAACCACGGAACACTAAAACACACACCCATTTAAGAAGCCCAGCCTTGCTTACCTCATTCCCCCTTCCACCCGTGCAATGCCACATTTAACAACGCCCTGCTCCAACCACCATAACTAAAACCTCGAGATCACAATCTAGGAACACAGAGTGCTTTCCGGGACATCGAGGAGGAACAATGCAAGCAAGTACCACGAAACTTTCACCTCGTTGTTTGTCCCCTAACCTCGAACTTCATCTTCAACGATCGAGATGAAAAAGCCCCAAATTGACATCCAATCTCAACGGCCAATATCAAAACCCCTTTGGGTCCTTTGCTCAAACACCCCATACATCCCTCGCCGTAACCAACCGCCAAGATTTACTTCAATGTTTTCATTCAACGGTTAACTGAACTATGGCCTATGCCCCCATACACCGCAAACACATGATGCATACATAAGTCATCATCGGACCATTGGCTCTTAAACGGATGGCGGGGGATTCAAGGGGGTCCATGGGGTATGCACGACATTGGGTTGTGCATGAGGGGGGCATAATAAACGCCCTCATGCGATATAACTATATTAATATTAGGATAACCACCACGAAGGGCGTGGCACATCCATCCGTGTACCAACGGCAAAGAATATGCATCTAATCCTAAGGAAAACACCCAAAACCCCGTGTTCTACCCCGGGTTCGGACTCACCGTGAGGATGGAATTTTCACCGGCTCGGTCTCAAGAGATCAGCTGCATATATCTGGCGTTGGCTGGCATAGAACAAATTGGCTAGGGTTGTCCACTCCATCGCCCCCCTCCACATTACCACTTTGCAGATGGGTCATTCACGCTATGGCCGCTATAGCCTTCCCGGAGACGACTCAAGGCATCACCCTCGAGCCCGCCTGTGATTCATGAAGCCTAGTCCGACGAGGCGTGTCAGGAAGTGTGTTCTTCCAGGATCGCAGTGGCTCCATGGGTGAGCTAGAGAATACGCACGCATCAGCGACCCCGCATGATGCGGACTTATTTCCACCCTAAATCTACTCAAAGTGCATGGTGCCCCATACGGGTCACACCACTACACCCAGGGAGTGTCAGACCCATACCCGGCCCTCTACGTGACCGGCTATCAGGCCTAGCCCACTGTAGGGGTCTCAGGAGCCTTTTATGTTCATGCAAGATCCCACCCCCACTTCACCACTGCGTCCCTTCTTTGGTGCTAAGCCATTCCATAGCATCTACGACCCGGTGGTCTCTTGTACACAGGCCGCAACTAATGGGTCCTTACGATTGTGTTGGAGACTTCATCAAGGTTAAAGAGGCAGTGACAATGTATATCTGCTTGTGGTATGCAAGGCAAGCTGGCTAACACAACTCATGACAATCGTAAATTCTTGGGGTGCAAGAGCATACATGCTAAAGAAGTTGTGTCAAATACCATAGCGCATGCATATGCTAAATGTGGGATCACGATCCATGCTTGCTATTTGTTTAATAGGATGCAATGCCATGATATAGTATTACAACATAATCTGGTATTTGGCCATACAGAATTTGGCAATTTTGAGTTGTCTTTGCAAATTTTGTTTTTTTACGATAGCAAGATAAGAGCTTTACATCAGATGCTTATTATAATATTGATGTCCTAAAGGTGTGCAGTAGTTTAGCAACCTTGGGATTTGGATGAGAAATCTGTTTTCAAATTTGTCAGGCTGGACTATTTCAATTCCAATTCCCTTGATACATTCTACTACTGTCTATATTAAGGCTAGGGATAAATCTTTCTAAAAGCTTCATTTGCTCACATTCTAGACCAAACTCCTCATGCCTATGGTTCTCTCTAAGATTGCCATAGCATGGAAGCTATTGTGCATGACATGCTTAATGCAAAAAACAGCATTGCACTACATCAAATATTCATGCAGTCCTTATTGTAAATGCCAGGCATTATTCATAAGCTTTAGTGTTTGACACCCTTGAAGGTTAAAATCTGTTGTTTTTGAAAACTTTTTTTTTTTAAATACTCGGGTATCTTGGAAAAAGCATCTCTTATAAGCAAATCCACAAGTTATGTACCAAGTAAGTCCTTGTTTTCCAATATAGAGATGCATTCTATCACAATATATATAATCTCAAGAACCCCACTATAAGCAATGGATTATCAACTGAAGCACACTCGGTACATACAACAAATAAAAGCCAGAACACAAAGTTACTATTGCAAAATCTAAACTACCTTCTTCCGAGAGACTAACATTCATGATGTCACTTGATAGCAAAATGGAATTTAAGGAGATAAGCATCATATAGAAAGATTTGAAAGATTGAACATACTTGCATAGAAGAAGTCTCTGAATCATCCATAAATTGTGGGATGTTCTAGTTTTCTAAACTGCCTGCCTTGATAGGGATGCAATGTTAGGTAACGCATACAAAAAATCAAGGACACCGTACATATGAGAAATACGTGCTTTGCCAAAACAAAAGAATGAGTCTAAGCAGAGACTTGAGCTTTTGCCAGTGAAAAGTAAGACAGTCCACCAGACGACCATGGTTAAATGCTGAAGGCTAAGACCTCGCCCACCAGTTTTGAACACATTGCAATCTGGTCGTAGATAAAAACTGCACTGCTAGATGGCAAGTGGCATAGAAGAATTGCGAGCCCACTGAGAAGAACAGAAGAATTGGGAGACTCAAAAATCTTTTGAATGTTCTTTTCGATTTTAGGAAAGTCAAGATAATTTTCCGACTGCCAAAAATCTTAAAACCTCAGGAGAGGCAGCAAGCCTTGCATCTGTGCATGGCTTGGTTGGTGTGGTTGATTTGGAAGCGGCGGCGGTTATGGATCTTTTAGGGGATTCAGCAGCCTGCAGCTCTCTGATTCCTCGACTCAGGTACAAGCTATTTCAAAGCTTTCTGGTGTTCCCAGGATTAGTAGAGCGGAAGTTTGCCATTTGGCGGGACTTTTTGGGTGTTGTAGATGGTGATGGTTGGTTTGTACAACAGTAGAGTTGCAGTTTTTCTGTGAGTTTGTTGTGGAGTGTCGAGGTATCGTTGTCTCTTTGGGGCAGTTCTTGTGACGTTCCATGTATTTATACGGGATACGTATAAATAATATTCTGACACGTCACCAGTAAAGGTACGCCACCATGGGGTATTTTGACATTGACCTAAAAGGGATTAATTTAGCTATGCTAAATTAACCATTAAAGGATAATTATCCAATTAATTGAATAATACTAATTGGCTATTTAGGGGAGCGCCACCTGGCCTAATTCGATTGGCCAGCATGGGAAGTTCCAATTTGGGTCATCAACTTGACCCCTAGCCCTGATTGACTCCCAAAATCGATCAAGAGGAGCAGCAGCTGAGCGCCCACCTTGCCAAGCACCTTTACCTGTGTGTCCAGAGCTGAGCGCCAAGTCCAGGGAAGCAGGAACTCAGGTGGGTGGTTAGTGTAGCTTGATATTTAACCATCATTCAATTAAATTGGGATTATGTCTTAATTTTGGGATAAATTTTATATTGCACTTTTTTAGTAACTTTGTTAAATTCACTTTTTTAGTAACTTTGTTGCCCTTAGACTAGAATAGACGTTAACATATAATCACACACGGGAATATAAACTCACACCTTAACTTCAAATTATAAAATCATATATCATGGAACTCAAGTAGTACACAACTTTTATTAACTGTAGAAAAGATACATAGTAATTGTTTTTCATTTTTCCACTAGCATCCCCAAGGATATGAGAACCTTATTCCTTACATCCCGAGGTATTGTAACTCTCATTTGTTTTACTAGGAATAGTTTTGGAGTCCACGAGTACAATACGGTTTCTTCAACGCTCTAGCCAAAGATCGGGATCACTTGGATTTCTCCTCCACCTCTTTGTCCAACAATCTGAATATCTTTCTTTTATCGGGTGACATTACTCAACCGATGTAATTTGGACACCACCATTCCACGCCAGCACCTTATTGAAGTTAACATCACCTTCTTTCTTTGCAAATATCCAGAGATAGTCCATCCCAACCACTTTGGATAGGTCTCTAGATCTGCTGGTTTTACTACTACAAATTGGTGGCACTCCACGTCCAAGAGAAGGTTCATAACAATCCATGCCTAGATATTTTGGCCTATCCTTCTTGGGACCAACATAGTGTTTGCTCATTGAGGAGGAGCATATGCCTTCACAATGCTACTAATGGTACCATCATCTTCGCCAAGACCAGCTAATGTTTTCCACTTACTTTTTAGGGAACCACCCTTCTTTCAGCTCTTCCGAGGATGTGTCTACCTCATCCAACAAGTTGATCACCTTCTTCCAATAATCTATCAATGCACGATTAGTCTCATCCGAATTAGTTTGCCAATGCTTGATGTAGTCATTGATGCCATCCTTAGTCAATCCCAATTGCTTGACTTCTTCAGCTTGGTTTTTAGAGCTTTTGGTTGACCGGGGAGGTATCATAGGCTTGCCATTTGCATCCCCGTACAAATTTGCCCCCACCTCCACTTCTCCTCCGAAGGTCTCATTTTCCATTGCATGATTGGAATCCCTTCTCTCACCCAAAAAGTGAATTGAAGAGGTCTAGAATGACCTTCCATGTCGAGAGCATAACCATCCACAAAACTCTTCCAATGGGGCACTTCTTCTATGATAGATCCTATAGGAGATGGATTTGTACATCCATGAAATATTTCCAATAGCCGGAAAGTTGGTAAATCTCTCTCGTCTCAATACATGACTATATTTTCCAAACAATGCATCCACATCCTCATGAGTATGTCCGGGCATTAGGAACCCCAAATTGACTCTTTTTCAAAAATACCCTTTTGTTAAGTAGGATAGGAAAGAAAACATCCACTGTTCTTATTTTGACCAAAGACAATTATCTAGTTGCAAGCTTTTCAAGTAGATCTCGAGGTTTAGTTTCCAGATGTTGAAGCTCCAACATGTTCATTAGGTCCATTCCTCCTAAATCTTGCCTTGCTAAACTTTTCAATACTATTAGGGTTCCATCCAACAATGCACTATGTAGTGCCCGGCTAGTCAGGATCCCATGTAAGGTTACCATTGTAACCCTTCTCATAGTTTCTTAAACACCTCATGATACTCCCAATGTGAAAAATGGACCATCACTCCACAACTCTAAACTGAAATGGCCATAATAGGTCGGGAGAGCGCCCATGCAATATTGCCTTGACCATTGAAATCAAAAGGATATGATCTTCCACATGACTTAGGAATGTACTTTGAATTGTGGAAGACAAGTCTTCGTTGGTCCATTTTATCATGTATAATACATAGATAGTTATTAGGTTCCATTGCGGATAAGGTCCTCCACATCCAATAAGTTGATCTACATGATAGTTGATCCGTCATATGGTCCTTCATATGTTCCCTTATCTTTGCCCTTAGACTTGGTTGCCGCGGTCTTATCTAGTGTCTCCTTCAACTTAGCACATAAATTGCACTTGGCAAAGTTGTTTGAAGTTGCTATGGTCACATGCTTGAAATGCTTATTCCATAGCCTACTAAAACTGGCCGGGATATAGAGGCTACTCAAGTTCACGAAGCAATGCATTTATTTCCTCTAATATGCTCTTCCGGGTACAATGGGATGGCAATCTCTTTTCAACAATAACTCTACCTGTTCATCCTTCATTGCTCTTATGTGGCATGTTTTTGTGATTGAAATCCACATATCTTTCAAATATTTCCTTTGTTTATAGTTCTTGAGGTAGGCCTTACTGTGCCAGTGTTCCCATGCAATGCAATTTTACTACCATTTTCATGTCTCTTTTTGCCGGTTATTGCCAAGAAGAGGTTGGAATTCCATGTATAGCCATCCATGCTTTTGAACATATCCACTTTCCATTCAATGGGAATCTTTTCTTCTTTGATCTTTCATCCTGAATTGCATAGCCAAATATGGTGTACATGAAATTCCTCCTGCTATCACACTTATGTTCACGATATGTAGCTCTTGCTCCCACCAACTTCTCTATTGTGAACATTCTAACACAAGAAAAACAACAATATTCACCTCCTCTAACCTTCATCATAGCCGGAGAACAATCATAATCGACTTGCATCTTTTGGTGGGATAATGTTTGAAAGTTGAAGTGGCCTCTTACTACACTGTGTGAACATTGTTGACAATGGTTCTACATCTAAAGGAAACGTGTAGTTCCCCTCCGGTTGAGTACTATCCTAGGCCATGCAACAATAGTTGGAACCTCTAGTTGCTTCACACAAGCTAGGCATTCTTGTTTGCACTGAACCCTTTTCCTTCCAATTGTCATATAATTTTGAGATTGCCACACCTAACTTTGTCCTCCCCTAATCTTTCATCATTCTTTTGCATTGATAGGATGCTAGAACAATAATCCCCCTTCTCCCCTCTTGCCTCTTTGCATGCATGCGAGGATCTTGACCTTTTGTTTTCCAATCGACCCGAGTATAAAGTACAATTTCCTTTCCTTTGCCATCATCCTTTTCATTTGAGGTCTTTTCCTTTCCTTTGCCATCATCAACATCATTTGGAGTCTTTTCCTTTCCTTTGCCATCATCAACATCATTTGAGGTATTTTTCTTTCCTTGGACATCATGTTCATTAGTTGGGAATCCTTGCCTTGATTAGCATCATTGGGGGTTTTTTTTTTAGCATTTTGCATGCCATTGACCTAGAATGCATAAAAATATATAGTAAGTTAGCATATCCAAATAACCTCTAACTAACATGTTCATAAATGAAAGCCTCATATGTCTTATTCTATTTGATCATTCTATTTATATAATGGGATTCCCCAAGTTATTTTCCTCAACATTATATAAAAATAAAACCCTCTACTTATAACCTTAAACTTATCCTATAATAACCTTAGAAACAACTTTTAAGGTTATTATAGGTTTGCAGTTTTAAGGTTAAGAAGTTTATTATAGGTTAGAAAATTTAAGGTTGGAAAGTGTTTAAGGTTAGAAGTCTAATTCATGAACTTTTAAACTTATAACTTAACTATTAACTTAAAACTATTTTAAAAACTTATAAGTCATAACTTTTAAACTTAATAACCCTTAAAACAATTGTCCTTAAAACAATTAACCCCTTGTAATAAATTTTGGAAGTTATAATGGTGGGTGCAATTTTAAAAGCGGTTATTATTTCAAGTTAGCCTTCCTTTTCAAACTTTTTCTCGCACTTTCGAACATTAGGCTTACGCTTCCAATTTGGCATTCCGGAAACTACGCTTCCAATTTCCGGCATTCCGGTACGCCCCGGCTTTCGGCTTCTATCGCTTCTCGGCATCATCAATCTACCTTCAATCTATCTTCTCGCTTTACGGGCATCAATCTATCTGGCGCATGACCCAAGGAATCAATCTATCTCTCTTTGCATGACCTAAGGAATCGTCAATCTATCTTTCTACTTCTTTCAATCGCCCAGAAGCTTTTTTATCGTTTTCGAGCTTTTCGAGCTTTTTATCCTTTTTATCATTTTTCGAGGCTTTTTGGGTTTTACGGCTTCTATCGCTTCTCGGCTTCTATCGCATCAATCTACCGACTTCTATCGCTTCCGGCTTCTATCATCAATCTCGACTTCTATGCGCTTCTCGGCTTCTATACGCTTTAGGGTTTTTCGGCTCAAAGGTTTTTTCGGCTCAAAGGTTTGTAGGCTCTATACAATGTCTCACGGTTTTTTGGTTTTGGCTCTCTACAATCTCGACTTTGAATAACTTTGGTTTTGTGTTTAAAGCTTCTCGGCTTCTACCGGTTAGAAGGCTCAATTCTCGAGTCTCTTGAACACAAGTAGGTTAGTATTTCTGTTATATACATAAAGTAGTTATTTTACATAATTCGGTTCCTCGAGGATTGGTTGTGATCTCGCCTATATGATCCGCTCTTATTCTATTTCAATAGGTCTTCCTCTATCTGTTCTAAGCCATGATCTAAAATAATGAAGTAAATAATGATCTATGATCTATCTGCTCTATGATCTTGCTCTATGATCTATGAGCTATGATCTATGATCTATCTGCTCTATGATCTATGATCTATACGCTCTATGATCTATCGCTCTATGATCATGATTATATAATTTTCTTTGTATACGCTCTTATTCTATTTCACTAGCTCTTCCTCTATCGTTTCTAAATAATGAACTAAAAGAATGAACTAAATATTGAACTAAAATAATGTATTCAACGATTATGCATTCTGTTAGAATAATATGTTAGAATGGGAGAAATCGCGCTTGGCGCATTTCTATTTTTGGTTTCCGATTTTCCATTAGGTTATTGTCAATCAAAGTGCGCTTGGCGTTTTTAGTTTCTATACAAATCACGCCTGGCGTGTAAAAATAGATCTGTGAAAAAACATAGCAAAAAAGCGGCGTTTTGGAATTATGTATGTTGAGAATGCGTTTTATGGGGAGAGTAATATATCATTTGCTAATGACTTAATTTCTCTCGTTCTAGTGCCATGGATTTTCCTTATGCATGGACACTAGCTGATCACCGCTTGGATGGTTCTAGTTCAAATACACTTCCCCACGGGCGACCATCAACTCTCCGGACCCCGTACAAGATATTAGTTGAGTGCTTTGTTCAAAACGTTCAAAAGAGTTGGAGAATCCAATAGAAACCGATCAGTATCGAGGGGGCCATGGGTACACTTCCATCGCATCTATGGACATATCGGACTCCTCATGCTCTTAGTAAAGGCTCATGCCAACAAATAAGAAATCTGAGGATTTGCTTTTTATAGTATCAAGGATCGATACAACACTACGGTTTGGAGACTTCGACATCAGGGGAAGATGAGGATCCCGTCATATCGGGGAGGGTAGTTCAGGTGGGACTTTTTGGGGATTGGGCCGATGAAGTGGGGCTATGTGACATATTGTAGAGATAGAAAGAATGGCGCTGGCGCATTTTTGAAGAAGAAGAAATGTACATACACTTTTTGGAATATGAATACAAACTTCAGCGCTTTGGCATAATTTGCACTATATTTTTTATGTCATTTAGTTTATTATGTTTTTTATATACAATGTCGAAAACATTGAATCCTTTGATGCCCTCCGGCCAGTATGACCAACCCCAAGAAACTATATATTTTTCATTAATGTGTAGTTTCATGGGGTTGATATGAACTAAAGAACATCCGAAATTCAAAATTCACAACATCCTATGAGATGTTATGATATATTCATTTTTTTTTTGAATATCCAAATATACATACCTTTTGAGGCGTTCCTTTGGCCATGCTACAAATGTGCCCACGCTTTCAATTGGCTATATGCCACCGAGATGTCTTCTTGGAAGAGCCTCATCTTCGTAATTGCGGTTTATAATGGAAATCTTCTGGCTTGTTTCCAAGAGGAACACCATGACACATAGAACTTGGATTAGGATCTTCGATTTTTTATAAGCCTACTTTCGGCGCTTCAAGTTTCTTTGTTAAAGATAGCATTCTTCTCGGAAAACGATGAAGAACCGAGAATGCATTGGAAAAAATAGAGGGCCGAAAAATAGAGAACAAGAGAATGCATTAGGAATGGAATCACACTCACCATAGCTCGCCAGACATCGAATGGGATTGAAGGCGAACCGATCGAATGGGATTGAAGGCGTTGTAGGCGGATCTTGGGCGCTTCGATAGTAGGAATAATCTTGGGCGCCTGAAAAGTAGGAATGATCTTGAAAGCTCTCACGATAGTAGGTGGCCCGATTAGGTGGTAGTAGATTGCCACATATGCGTTTCTTGAAATTAATAATTAATTGTTCTTGAAATTGCACTAAAAAGAAAAACACAATTTAAATTTGTAAAAAATGGGGCTAGGAGGCGGTTAATTAAAGGCGGTATAAATTTAAAAGGGCGAATTTGAATTCTGATTTGTAATCGGCGGCCAAAGATTATGAGCATACATATAAGTTTAAACCAAAATCGATCTCATATTATCCTCCCTTGCAGTTCTATGGCGTCTAGAGGATCGGCCTTGGTAGAAATGACTTGGTAGAGGTGGGCGACGACTAAAGCACAAATCCCATGCACGGAGGCTGTGGCGAACAAGCGAAAGCACAAATCCAACAAAGCGCCTCGGGTAATTGATCTTTTTTTTGTTACGTAATTGATTTACGTGTCCCTTTTTTTTTTTGTTAGGTTTTAGGATGTTTTTACGTAATAATATAGTTATTATCAATAGAAGCATGTGTCCTCTAATGTTTGAGTTCATATGTCCCAAAAATGTATGGAAACAAATGCTTAATATTGTACATGTTGGTTTCTCTTTTAATCTTTGTATGTCTTTGCTTGAAGCTTATATACTTACAAAGATTATTCATTAGCTAGTTGTGTTTTTATAGTTAGTTGTGTCCTCTGATGAAGATTCAACTCTTTAAGTTGCATTTTTTATAGTTAGTTGTGTCACGAGCATTTTGATTCGGACGAAAGCGCCTGGCCTTGATTTAATTAGGCATTACATTAGTTTCTTTATCTTTCGGGTCACTTCTAAAAGCTGGCGCCAAGCCAGGTATTTGTTGCATTTTGGTTGGGACAAAGCGGCTGGCCCGACCCCTAATAAACTAAATGAACTTGCTGTGTGTATTCATTTTCAAATCGCGCCAAGTAGCGTTTTTTGTTGCATATGTCGGCGGCATTTATTTGAGCATAAAAGATTAACCCATGTCTTTGTAATTTCACGGGATCACAAAAAGACAATCAAAGAGGGAGGACCAAGCAAAGGCCGAGACCTCTGATCAGAAAAACAAAGGGCAGAAGAAGATGTTCTTATCACGGAACCTGCGGCATGTATTGGCGTTAGAAGATACATACGGAATAATAAAGGCTCAGGTAGAACCTCCATGTCGAGGAAGAAGATCTTATAGAGGGGTCGAGAATGATATGTGGAGATATTCAAAGCGGTGGGAAGAGCGGAGACCTCATATTCATGTCAAGGTTAAGAGAATGATCAAATGAAGAAGCGGGGAATTCTTATTACATGTGAAGTGGGCCGATTCTTTTACGTTACGTGCTAGTTGAAGTGGGCCAAAAACATAAGAAAAGCCTAAAGAAGATCAATCGATGCGATGCGAGCTCTTTTTAAAAAGGCGCTTTAAAGATCGAGGCGACATGGCGATAACCTCTTCAAAATTTGGGTGGGCGGTTGGCGAGCCATTGACTCCCTAGAAGAATATCGGCGAGGGGGCTTACGGTATTCGGCGAGCCATTGCCACGAAGGCCCCTCGAGGCGGTGTCTACCTGAGCGATGAAGGACAAGGAAAAGCTAGCTCTAGAAGCGAGGGGGAAACTAGAAGTGGCGCGAGGCCTTCAAGTAGCGATGACAAGGCCGGGCGGTTGAAGGCAATGAGCAAAGCTGAAGAAATATGCGGAAATAAGTATCCCGGGCCTCGACTTCACACATCCGATCAGCGTGGATAGCTTTTCGGGTCCACTAAAGCTATTTATATCGGTGAAAGGTATACGGAAGCGGCACTCCTTGGAGATATTGAGCGGCATGATGAAAATCCCATGCAGGTGCCAACCCACGGACCTTAGTGCCTATACGATGCAAACAAAAAAAAGGTAATCATCACGGAGCAAAGGAGGAGGACTTCGCCGAGAACCCGGACATACATTTTATGATAATAGATGGCCCACATTCAATAGAGGCCCGGAAGATTCTCATCAGAAGGCCGGCTTATCTTGAGGAATCGGTTGTTCTATAAAATTTGTGATACGTAGAAGCGGTTCCGGTTCTGGCGGGTCAACAACACGAACTAAGCGAAATAAAGCACTCCTAAATGACATGGGAAAAACTTTCTTATACAAAGGTAATTCTCTTCCCACATTTTTATTTTTTCGTATTACCAAATCGCTAAGTGGCGATTTCATAGTAGAAAGGCAATTGGCGGTCTTTGATTTGCCTTCTCTGGCAAAAGGGTTCTGGGATGGTAGGCGTTTCCGAGTCAAATAAGCAAATCGCGCTGGCGATTTTATATTAGAATACAAAAGTTGAGCCAGCAGCGATTTGCCTAGCTTTGAGGAGACATGGTCGTCCTTGAAGATAGCCGTTTCTTCTCAAAGTAAGGAAAAAATGGCGTGCTATTATTCTAATAATCGCGCCGATTTGCTTATCGACTTTAGAACCATCTACTATTTCCAAAACCCTTTGCTATTTAAAAAGGCAAATCGCGCTGGCGATTTGCCTAATAATATGAAAAGTGGCGCGATTTGAAACCAGAAGTGATTGTTTGAATTCACGATTATAAAGCTAGCGAAGTTATTCCTTGCGGTCCCTATATAGAGCAACTTAGGCATGCTTTCGAACCACAGTGGATTGAATATGGGAAGCCAATGCCTACAGACGAGGGCCGGTCAAAAGCTACCAATTCAAGTTCTTTGGAAAGGACACTTAGTCGGACTATAATACGAGGACAAGACCAAAAGAGCACCAGATCAAAAAAAAAAAGGAGATGAAAAAGGGTGATCTTTGCCGAAGAACCAGCGTACCCAAGGATGCCGCAAGATAGTTTTGCCGGATCCCGGTTTGGGAGAAATGGAATGAATGCCCAGGACGCCCACGTGGAGAAAAGTTGCCAGATTCACAAGGAAGATTTCCTCTGTTGACACATCAATTTTTGATATCCATATAGCTTGAGATGAGGAAGGCCCGAGGATTGGAAGATCAAGAACTCATCTCGATCCTGAATAGGTTAATCAAAATCAAAATCATTTACAAGAAAACCTCGGCAACAAAGGCTATGGAATCCTTTGAAGATGCATCACGACTTGTGAAAGAATATTAGAGTGCTCAAGAAGGCGGTTGGTGAGGAATTGCAAAGGCTTACATCGAAGTGGTCATTAGCCAGTTAAAACTAATGCAAAAGTATAACGTCTCCAACGGCGACCTAAAAAGTATGTATTTTGGTCCAAGGACTTTTTTGTCCAGCGAGAAGTTGAAGAAACGTTGCAAAGATGGGTGGGATTCACACAAAAGTTGCATCCGACTTGAAAGCGAAAAGTAGCGTTGGTGAAGCGAGACCGGGAGATGGAATCCACATTTTTATCAAGTGTCCCTTGGTTTCAAGTGTGCCTTGCGAAGTGGGTGAAGGTCCTCATGATATCACACTCGCCGTGCTTGATAGCCGGCATGGGGATGGTCGCTTGAAGACTATATCTCGTTCTTCAACATATGCGGTGGTTGCCGCGGCGAAATGAATTACACAATCGCCACTATATGTCCCTCAGACATGTCCTATGCATATGCTCTAAGTGCAGAAATGACTTAGAATGCGGAAAGTCATCGACGACGGCGATCCTCATGGATGAAAACAAGGACGATGACTTCAAAGACCAAGTAAAATTTCTCATGTGCTTATTATTATGATAGCCATGATGGATGATAAGGAATATGAAAGGCTTAGGGAAAAGGAGATGGAGAGAAACTAGCATGGCGGTCTTGTCGGTTAGATGAAAAAACGCGAAAACGTCTTCTATCCGGAGCAAGAAGACAAGGGGAAATTCATCAAGGTCGTGGAAGAGTTAGAGGAGGAAGAGGGAGGATGAGGAAGAAAAACGAGGGCGACCGGTTCTTGTGGGCCACATTAAGTATGAGCTCCTAACTTCACATAAGGGGAAGCTAAACAAGAACGGGTTCTCTATGGACCTTGAAAAGTATCTCATTGAAGCATTTTGTCCATTGGGAACAACTTCTTTGGGAACTCCACGTTGGAGGTTACATCATATAGAAAGCTTTGAAGTTAGGCAAGGAAATGCGGGCGTCGTCTCAGATGATCGAGCGAAATTTTTTGGACCTCTTCTTTGAAAGTACTAGAGGAAGCCCCTAGGGGACCAATCGGCGATCACAAAAACAAAAGCTTCTAGCTCTAAGGCGAAATACCTTGAATTTGCTTAAGGAATGGGAGATTAGAGACGGGGCATTTGCGTGGCTCCAACATCATGGATGACATGGACGGGCAAGATCTCCAAGTACCCTATCGACCTGCCAGTGAACATTCTTGGCCTGAAAATATAGACCAGTATGACAATGCCAAGGATGATGATAATAACAATATTGATGATGAAAAGCGGACTCCAAATCGGATAACACTAGCCGGGTTAGCAAAAGAGTAATGAACTATCAAGACGTAGTTCACCTAAGCATAACAATCTCAACCGATGTTAGTTGGTGCTTCTAGCGTAACGGAGGCAAGTCGAATAAAGATGCAAGGGATGAAGAGAACATAAGGAATGATGAAGACGAAAGGTATCGTGACAATGTTCCTTTTTTTGATATCCATGCATTTTACAAACTAGAAGCATATAGAAATCGCGCCTGGTGCGATTTGGAGTTTCCTAGAGCATACTTTTGAATTATGTTGACATGCATCATTCATGAAATCGCATTCACAAATTTAACTAACTTCCAAGCTTCCTGCAATGTCATCTACCCCACTAGTCTATATTTCTATGCCAGTTATCACAAAAGAGCCCAACAAAACCCTGGAACACTAAAACACACACCCATTTAAGAAGCCACAACCTACTACCTACTACAAATATCCAACCTACTACCTGCTACCCAAATCCTAGAATGTTTAACACACCAGCAAACTCACCAAGACAACCTTCCACTGCACGTCACGCTTCCAATACCACTCACGAAACCTTATTCTCCAATCCGTACCCTGCACATAGAAAGCAACACCAACATCAAACAAACTGCTCAATATATAAATAATCCCCTTAAATTTAAGCCCTCACAATTTTATAACTAAGTTTCAAACTTTCACTACTTCCAAATATACAAAGATATTAAACAGGAGAACTTGAAGATCATTACTCCTTTGTAATGCATAAACTCTCATATAATCCTTGAATCGGTAACTAGATCAATTCTATAATTAAGTTTCAAACTTTCACTACTTCCAAATATCGACAATATTAAAAGCGGGGACAACTTGACAACCATATGAAATAAATCCGTAACCAATATGGGAAGTTTCCACGATTACTCAATCGAGACTAAGGAAAAGTACTTACAAACACACAGATTCATACGCACAATTCCCTCTTTTTTTTTTTCCCATTTCTTATGAAAATGTGATACAACAAGCACCAACATATTTTTTTGGCATCATAGTATATGCCACCCATACATCCAACACATCACGCCTACACACTAATTCTTCCTGGGGAAACACTATGCACTTTCGAATTAGAAGATAGCATGTGCTTGAAGATCATTACTCCTTTGTAATCAGCATAAACTCTCATATAATCCTTGAATCTAGTAAGTAGATCATCTCAATACTCCTTAATTGAATTTTGTTGATCATCACCGCATGTCCACAATTTCAATACAATCTTACCAAAGACTTTCTTTCTCTTTAGCATTCACAAATATAACTAACTTTCAAGCTTCCTACAATGTCATCTACCCCACTAGTCTATATTTCTATGCCATGCTCGCTAATTTCATCCCGAACTCCAACAAACTTCAATTCAAGTCACAAACCTTCAACAAAGCCAAAATGCGAAGACCTTCAATCACCACAACAGAGTTATCACAAAGAGCCCAACAAAACCCCGGAACACTAAAACACACACCCATTTAAGAAGCCCACCTTGCTTACCTCATTCCCCTTCCACCCAATGTACGACCACATTTAACCGTATTCAGAGCCACCATAACTAAAAACGGAGATCACAATCTAGGGAACACGAGTGCTTTCTGATTCACCGAGGAGGAACAATGTACGGGCCAAGTACCACTTAAACTTTCACTCCTGTTGCTTGTCCCCTAACCTCGAACTTCATCTTCAACGATCGAGATGAAAAGCCCCAAATTGACATCCAATCTCAACGGCCAATATCAAAACCCTCTTTGGGTCCCCGCTCAAACACCCCATATACATCCCCCGCCGTAACCAACCGCCAAGATTTACTTCAATGTTTTCATTCAACGGTTCGCAACTATGGCCTATGCCCCATACACACGCAACACATGATGCATACATAAGTCATCATCTGGACCATTGGCTCTTAACCAGATGGCGGGGATTCAAGGGGGTCCATGGGGTATGCACGCACATTGGGTTGTGCATGAGGGGGCATAATAAACGCCCCTCATGCGATATAACTATATTAATATTAGGATAACCACCACGAAGGGTGGCACATCCATCCAGGTACCAACGGCAAAGAATATGCATCTAATCCTAAGGAAAACACCCCAAACCCCCGTGTTCTACCCTGGTTCGAACTCTGTGAGGATGGATGGCGGCTCCGGGTCTCAAGAGATCAGCAGATGAGGTATATCCTGGCGTTGGCTGGCATAGAACATTGGCTAGGGTTGTCCACTCCATCCGCCCCTCAGATGCACACTTTGCCGATGGGTCGATTCACGCTATGGCTTCGCTATAGCCTTGGAGACGCATGAGACTCAAGGCATCACCCTTCGAGGCCTGCTCCAGATTCATGAAGCCCTAGTCAGGCGAGGCGTGTCGTGGAAGTGTGTTCTTCCCAGATCGCAGATGGCTCCATGGGTGAGCTAGAGAATACGTGCGCCGCATCGGCTCCCCGCATCCGTGCCGACTTACTCACCCTAAATCTACTCAAAGTGCATGGTGCCCCATACCGGGTCACACCACTACACCCGAGGGAGTGTGGGACCCATACCCGGCCCTCTACGTGACCGGCTATCAGGGCCTAGCCCTTTGTAGGGGTCTCGGGGCCAATTATGTTGACATGCATCATTCATGAAATCGCTGAGCATTTTGATTCGGACGAAGCAAACTGGCTTGATTTAATTAGGCATTACATTAGTTTCTTTATCTTTCAGGTCACTTCTAAACAGCGCCAAGCGGCGTATTTGTTGCATTTTATTTGGGACAAAAGCTACCGCCCCCTGACCCCAATAAACTAAATGAACTTCTTTGTGTATTCATTTTCAAATCGCGCCAAGCGCGTTTTGTTGCATATGTGTCGGCGGCATTTATTTGAGCATAAAAGATTAACGCATGTCTTTGTAATTTCACGGGATCACAAAAGACAATCAAAAAGGGAGGACCAAGCAAAGGCGAGACCTCTGATCGAGAAAAAAGCAAAGGATGTAAGAAGATGTTCTGCATTATGCACTGGGCATGTATTGGCGTTAGAAGATACATCCGAATAATAAAGGCTCGGTAGAACCTCCATGTCCGGAAAGAAGATCTTATAGAGGGGAGAATGATATGTGGAGATATTCAAACCGGTGGGAAGGCGGACCTCATATTCATGTCAAGGTTAAGAGGCGATCAAATGAAGAAGGGGGAATTCTTATTACATGTGAAGTACGGGGGCGATTCTTTACGTTGAAATGCTAGTTGAAGTGGGCCAAAACATAAGAAAAGCCTAAAGAAGATCAATCGATGCGGTCGCGAGCTCTTTTAAAGAGACCGCTTTAAGATCGGGCATTATGGCCGATAACCTCTTCAAATTTGGTCGGACGGTTACGCGAGCCATTGACTCCTAGAAGAATATGCGAGGGCTTACAACCTGTTCGACGAGCCATTAGCACGAGGCCCTCGGCAAAAGGTCTACTTAGTGTGGGTGAAGGACAAAGAAGAAGCTAGCTCTAGAGGCGGTGGAAACTAGGAGTAAGTGAGGCCTTACAATAAATGGCGATGACAAGGCCGGCGCTTGGAGCAATGAGCAAACCGGGAAGAAATATGCTTGCGACAAGTATCCCCTTGGGGCCTCGACTTCACACATCAAATAACGGGACATGCTTTTCGAGTCCACTAAAGCTATTTATATCGGTTGAAGGTATGACAAGCAAGACTTTGGAGATATTGAACAGCATGATCGAAAATCCAGGCGAGTGCCAATGCCCAGCATGTAGTGCCTTACGATACCGTAACAAAAAAGGTAATCATCCGGAGCAAGCCGGGAGGACTTCGCCGAGAACCCGACATACATTTTATGATAATAGATGGCCAAGATTCAATAGAGGCCCGAAGATTCTCATCAAGAAGCCGCGACGTAAAGATGGGGAATCGGTTGTTCTATAAGTCGTATTTCGTCGTAAATCGCCGGTTCCCGGGCGGGTCAACAACTTTTGCCGAACTAGCGAAATAAAAAGCGCCTCTAAATGACATGGGAAAAACTTTCTTATACAAAAGGTAATTCTCTTCCCACATTTTTTATTTTTTCAGATATTACCAAATGTAAGCGATTTCATAGTAGAAAGGCAATTCAGCGCCCGGTAGCGATTTGCCTTCTCTAAATAACAAAGGGTTCTGGGATGGTAGGCGTTTCCGATCAAATAAGCAAATCGGCGCTGGCGATTTTATAATAGAATACAAGTTGAGCGCAGCGATTTGCCTAACTTTGAGGAGACATGGTCGTCCTTGAAGATAGCGTTTCTTCTCAAAGTAGGCAAATCGCGCGTGCGCAAATTGTATTCTAATCGCGCCCGGCATTTGCTTACCCCTGACGACTAGAACCATCTACTATTTCAAAAACCCTTTGCTATTTAGAAAGGCAAATCGGCGATTTATTTTTTCTAATATGAGCGTGGCGTGCCGATTTTGAAACTAGAAGGATTGTTTGAATTCCGCGATTATAAAGCTAGCGAAGTTATTCCTTGCAGTCCCTATATAGAGCAACCCGGCATGCTCGAACGATGGATTGAATATGGGAAGCCAATGCCTACGCAGACGGGGCCAGTCAAAAGCTGAATTCAAGTTCCGGAAAGGACACTTAGTGGAGACTATAATACAGGACAAGACCAAGAGCACCGGATCAAAAAAAAAAAGGAGATGAAAAGGGTGATCTTTGCTTGAGGAAAGAACCAAGCGTACCCAAGGATGCCACGCAAGATAGTTTTTGCTTCAGATCCCGTTTGGGAGAAATGGAATGAATGCAGGGCGCCCTCGTGGAGAAGAAGTTGCGATTCACAAGGAAGATTTCCTCCTGTTGACACATCAATTTTGATATCCATATAACTTGAGATGAGGAAGGCCCGAGGGATTGGAAGATCAAGAACTCATCTCAGTCTGGATAGGTTAATCAAAAAGGAAATCATTTACAAGAAAAACCTCAGCAACAAAGGCTATGGAATCCTTTGAAGATGCATGCGACAGTGAAGAATATTAGAGTGCTCAAGAAGGCGGTTGGTGAGGAATTGCAAAAGGCTTACATCGAGTGGTCATTGTCGGAGTTAAAACTAATGCAAAAGTATAACGTCTCCAACGGCGACCTAAAGAAGTATGTATTTTGGTCAAGGACTTTGTCAAGCGGCGAAGTTGAAGAACGTTGCAAAGATCGATTGGGATTCACACAAAAGTTGCATCCGACTTGAAAGCGAAAAGTGGCGTTGGTGAAGCGGACCCGGAGATGGAATCCACATTTTTTTATCAAGTGTCCACTGGTTTCAAGTGTGCCTTGCCAGAAGTGGGTGAAGGTCCTCATGATATCACACTCTTCGTGCTTGATAGCCGAGGCGCCAGATGGTCACTTGAAGACTATAATACGTTCTTCAACATATGCGCGGTGGTTGCACGACGAGAAATGAATTACACAATCGTCACTATATGTCCCTCCGGCATGTCCTATGCATATGCTCTAAGTGCTTTGCAAATGACTTAGAATGCGTGAAAGTCATACGACAGGCGATCCTCATAGATGAAAACAAGGACGTTGACTTTCAAGACAAATAAGTAAAATTTCTCATGTGCTTATTATTATGATAGCCATGATGGATGATAAGGAATATGAAAGGCTTAAGGGAAAAGCAGATGGAGAGAAACTAGCATGGCAGTGCTATCAGTTAGATGAACGCATCCTGCGAAACGTCTTCTATCCGGGCAAAGACAAGGGAAGGCTGTCAAGGTCGTGGAAGAGTTAGAGGAGGAAGAGGAGGATGAGGAAGAAAACGAGGACGCGACCAGGTTCTTGTGGGCCACATTAAGTATGAGCTCCTAACTTCACATAGGGGAAGCTAAACAAGAACGGGTTCTCTATGGACCTTTCAATTATCTCATTGAAGCATTTTGTCCATTGGGAACAACTTGCTGGGAACTTCACGTTGGAGGTTACATGGTAGAGAAGCTTTGAAGTTAGCAAGGAAATGCCGAGGCGTCGTCTCAGATGATCGAGCCGTAAATTTTTTGGACCTCTTCTTTGAGAAAGTACTAGAGGAAGCCCCTAGGGGACCAATCGGCGGTGCAAAAACAAAGCTTCTAGCTCTAAGGCCGAAATACCTTCAGATTTGCTTAAGGAATGGGGAGATTGCGAGGCAGGGCATTGCGTGGCTCCAACATCATGGATGACATGGAAGTGGGCAGATCTCCAAGTACCTATCGACATGTGGAACATTCTTGGCCCCGAAAATATAGACCAAGTATGACAATGCCAAGGATGATGATAATAACAATATTGATGATGAAGCAGACTCCAAATCTGATAACACTAGCCCGGGGTTAGCGTAAAGAGTAATGAACTATCAAAGCGTAGTTCACCGCATGCATGATCTCAACCGATGTGGTTGGTGCTTCTAGGGGGGAGGCAAGTTAGAATAAAGATGCAAGGGATGAAGAGAACGGGGAATGATGAAGGCTTAAAGGTATCGTGACAATGTTCCTTTTTTTTGATATCCATGCATTTTACAAACTAGAAGCATATAGAAATCGGCAAAGTGCGATTTGGAGTTTCTAGAGCATACTTTTGAATGCGTTGACATGCATCATTCATGAAATGGCGCTGGCGGCGTTTTATTTTCCATTTCTTTCATCTCACACGTTATTGTTCTCCTTACGTAAATGATTTGGCTTCCCCAAAAGTCTTTGGTCTTTGATTTGAATGGTGTGCTATGTAGAACGTTACCTAAAACAACGTTTGAAAAGTCATGGTCGCGCAACAACCATTTGAGACACGCATTACCAAATATGTTTACCCCGCCCTTATCCGAAGGAGATGTTGGACCAGGCCTTGATCTTTCGTTATTGCAATTTGGTCATCCATGGAGCATAGAAATATACGGGATGTTTTGAAAGTAGTGCAGCTAAATAAATAGAAATTGGGCGTCCATCCGGGATCAAAGCAAATGTGCTTCATTCACAAACCCTAAAGAACCGAGCGGGTAAAAGATATTTGTGAAATGCTTGCGCAACATGATGGATGCCCTAGGTGTTGAGGATAAGGAAGGCATAATCATTGTGGATGATGGCGGCTCTAAAGTGTTGCTTCAATCGATCCGCAGTCATTGAATCCGCCATCCTATCATCCTCAAGATTTTTGACAAAGATGACTTCTGCTTCGCTTTGTTAGTGTCTGCGCGGGGAAATAGCTTGGGGAAAAAGCGATTAGAAGAGATACAAACACTATACCCACAACTTGATCGGATTGGGGAAATTGTGGGGAACTTGAGAAAATCGTTCTAGAAAGGGAACTTTTTGATATATATGTATGAGGAAATACACTTTCCAAAAAGTTTTGAATATGAAATATACTTTATCACGAAGGTTTTGAATATATATTGTGTTCTTTTATCGGCATTATTGGTTACGTATGCGTATTATTTTTTTTATATTATGGTATGCGGTTTGCTATACTTGCAATAATTTGTATGTATATCTTGTCAATAATTTTGGTGTGTATAAATAGGTATGCATGAAATAGCCCCCTGAATAAACTTGGTCTCCGCCTTCTCCTTGTTATTATGGCACATTCTATTACCTGCAAGATGAACCATGCGGACCTCTGCAGGTGCGCGAACTAGAAATAGAACCGGGGTGGCTTGATGTCGTTGCTATGAATCTGTCGCTTCTATCCGATCCCTTTGATGTTGTAATCCATCTTATATGGAATCGAGCATGGTTTGTTCATGATCGGCGAGGATCTCGGGACGCTGCGGCGCTGAGGGCGATGAATCGATTAGTTTTGTAGTTTATGTTCTATTGTATCGTTATTTATGCCAAGCAAATCGCGCGATTTGCTTGATTTGAACCAAAAATCTCTGTTTTGTAGCAACTTGCTTGTTGTTATTTTCGTAAAGCATTACAATTTCAATGTTTAGATTTCGTTGTGCGTAAAAGTGAATGTGCGAATTAATAGGCAATTTCACCTTTTCAGCGCCTACATTACGTCATAATATGGGTCATTTGCATCGAATATTTGAATGCCTTTGCATTTTCACATAAAATGCATATTCCCAGCCCGAAAATGAACACAGTGCAAAAGTGTGGTTAATTCAATATAATGGTCAATAAAATGCTTATACGGCGCGATTTTGGAATAGACATAATCCCAATTTAATTGAATGATGGTTATTTCTAGAGTAGCGCCCCTGTTGGGCACTTGTAGTGTTTATTTCTTCTGTTCTCTTTGTGTTTTACTTGTAGGAACTAACCCTTGATTGCAAAGGTGAGTTCTCTTTATCTCTGATTCTGGTTTTGCTCTTAAAGGATGGATTGATAGTTCTTTGCATAGTATTATTCTGGAAATGGGGGAGTTAAGGGGGCTAGAGACCTCTGAGCCATGTTAGTAGTATACTCTTAGGTTGATCCCTGTATTTCCATTAGTTGCGGCCTGTGTACAAGAGACCACCGGGTCGTAGATGCTATGGAATGGCTTAGCACCAAAGAAGGGACGATGGTGGTGAAGTGGGGTGGGGTCTTGCATGAACATAAAAGGCTCCCGAGACTCCCTGATGGGGCTAGGCGATAGCAGGTCATAGAGGGGGGGTATGGGTCCGACACTCCCTGGGTGTAGTGGTGTGACTGTATGGGACACCATGCACTTTGAGTAGATTTAGGGTGAGTAAGTGTGCATGCGGATGCGGGGGTCGCTGATGCGCGCGTATTCTCTAGCTCACCCATGGAGCCACTGCGATCCACGAAGGGGACACTTCCACGACCTGCCTCGTCCGGACTAGGGCTTCATGAACCCCGGAGGCGTGCTCGAAGGGTGATGCCTTGAGTCTGCGTCTCCGGGAAGGCTATAGCGAAGCCATAGCGTGAATCGACCCATCTACAAAGTGTGCGCGGGAGGGGCGGATGGAGTGGACAATCTATGCTTGTTCTATGCCGATAGCGCGGGGGATATACCTGCGTACGCTGATCTCTTGAGACGGCGTTAGTCCATCCTCCGCGAGTCGAACAGGGGGTAGAACACAGGGTTTGGGGTGTTTTCCTTAGGATTAGATGCATATTCTTTTGCGTTGGTACTGGATGGATGTGCCACCCGCCGTGGTGGTTATTTATATATATGATTTATCTTTGTGTGCTAACCTTGTATTCATGCTTCGCGACTTAGGAGTCCCATTGAAGGCGTGGGCCGAATGACCCCTCTGTGTCCTTCACTCGGACATCTTTTTATAGATGGCCCGGGATAGACGGAGGGCCCTGCTCATGGCGAGATGGTCGCCATGGGAAGGGAAAATCCCCGTATGTATACGGGGTCGGTATATATACAAAGAACATCCAGCGATGGTCGAGCCCGTGATTTGATTTACTTTCGAAATCATAGCATGACCAAACCCTAACTCGTTAGTTCGGTAGTTAGGAGGGAGTTTAAGCTAGTGTGATTGTTTAGCTCTTTGATGTTTGGTTTTGTGCTAGGTTAATGTAATAGATTGTAAGTTCTTAAGAAGTTAGGGCGACTGGAGGACCCAAGTTTGGAAGGGCCATAACTTTCTGTAGGCAGCTTGGATGAAGGCAAAAATGGCTCCAATGGATCGGGCACCTCCCAAATACCCTAGGGGGCACGTCTCCCGAGGGTGAATCGACAACAGCAGGCCGAAAAATCAAAAGGGGTGCTGCTGTCTTCAGAGGTGTTTTCGCTGGTTATGACCGTATAGCTTCGTAGCGCCCCTCTGGGTCCGGCGTATTTTTATCTGGCCGGATTTTTTTTTTTTTTAAATTGAAAATTTTTAATAAAAAGTTAAAAGTTAAATTCAAATTTGAGTCACTTTTTGAAAAGTGTGTTTCTTGTACGACTTTCCTCCGCCATAACCGCCGGACTAGAGCTCTACTTCCGCCATATCTGACCTCCACGGCTACCTCGCATCTACCTTAAACCCCTAGCGCCCTCGCCTACTCCCTAGCGCCACCTGTTTAAACCTGAGCGCCCTCCTCTCTTCTCTCGCAACTCATCGCCAGTGTCATGATGCCGCGTTTCAAACTTACCGTGGACCTAAAGAAGATGAATGTATTCCAGCTGTTTAGTGCGCTGGTAGACCATCTTTCGGATGACAGCTCCACAGTTGAAACTGTTCTAGACCTTTTTGTGAAGCACTTTACTGAGGGCCGTAGGATCCCCTACCCCATTTTTCACTTCAATGGCTTCCTCACGAAACTAAATCTTATGAGACCAGCCCTACACTCTTGTAGAGCAGCCTGAACACGCTTGGGCCATAGTTAAGTTCTATCCCCTAGCAGGACCAGATGAGGACCCAGTAGAGCTTATCAGAAATGAGGCCCAAAGGATCATGCACCTTGCTAGGGTAGAGGACCTTCACCAAATAGCTAGTGCCCTACCAGAAGAGCGGGCTAACAGTTTCTACTACCTTGGTAAAGGCCATGTACTTATGTACCAAGACCATTACAACCTTCCTACTTTCTTTTGGAACGAAGACCTTAATAGCTTCGTTTTTGAAAATGTTCCACTTAACTTTGACCAGGCCCGCATGGACCTCGTGCAAAGCCGACATGCTTGGCTGGCGCTTTGACTAGGTACCACACGGAGATTGCCGGCGAATACAAGTCGCGCTTGGACAAAGAGGCCCGGGATGAGAGAGAGAGAGGCTCCGTAAGGAAGAGGAGGATGCCCAAAACCAGCAGAGCGGGAACCAGCAGAAGGACCCAGCCGGGTTGATGTTCGAAGTGTGGCGTTCGGCACAATATCTCGGTCCCGGGGCGTATCTTTATCTTTACCGCGATCGTCATGCCATACGCCGTCCCAATCGATGTAATGCGCCCGGCGTGTACCCAAGCAAAGGGCCCTAGGGGCGGCTTGCAATGGTGCGCATTAACTTAGCAATGTGCGCGCCCAGACCTTTTAACCCATTAAAAAGGTAGACCAAGGGTCATGGAAACCCTAAACCTAAGCCCGATAGCCTACATAAGGCACCAAACCCTAACTTTCCCTTTTTTAGCCCACAGACCTCCCGAGCTCGATCAGGTCGCCGCTGAGGAGGCAATTCCAACTCCCACGATCTGCCTGCGGCGCTCGTGTGCTTGTCGGATCATCCTTTCGACCGCATCCCGGCGAGCGAGAGACATGGACGCCGGATCGAGGGAGTGAACGAGGATCAGGTATTTGGTCGATTGAATAGCCTAAACCTTATTCCAGCCTTCGAACCAGTAGGTTTAGCCTATTAAATCACCCTTAGTAGCCAAGTAGATCCTGAGATTGACTCTAACTAAAGAACCTAACTCTATGAATTAGATTAGTTCTTATTACTTATGTTGATATGATGGGCCGGATGTATTCGTGGACTCATTGTATTGGGAAGGGGGGTAGAGACTTAAAGCTTAGTAGATGATGCTCCTAGCTAGTCCCTCTTAGTGCATTACTAGAATTCGCCCGTGTACAAGAACCCCACCGGTTGTGGGTGAAGGGGGCGACCGGGCTTAGAATGAGGTTCGTGTTCGACCCTTGACCGATCCCTCCCTACGGTGTGTAAGGCCTCAGGGGATCAGAGTGACTAGGTCTAATGGCTTGCCACTGAGTGTGGGTAAGGCATGGGCTCGACACAGGTGGGGTGGAGTTCACCTTCCAGTGGGTTAAGTCGAATAAGGGGTGGGCCTCTAGTCACCTTGGGTCAAGCATGGAGATCTACGGTGGGAGTGATCCCTACCGCCCCCATCGGAACCGGGAGATGCAACCCGGGAATAGCCCCTTTGGCTATGCATCCGTGGGCTCTGATCAGGTCCCAACACTTTTCAACCTACCGCAAAAAGTGTGCAATGGGAGGGAGGATGGATGGAGTGGACAACCCTAAGCCATCTTCTTATGCCAGCCCAATCCATTGTCATGATTGCATGCGCGAACTGGAGACCCAAGCTTGTCGGGGTCATCCCCCTCGAGTCCGGAGCCTTGGGTAGGAACTTCCTTGTATTGTCTTGATCTTTGTCTATGCGAGATGTTGATGTGCCACCCTTCGAGGTGGATATATGATGTTATGTTCTTGGCGTGTATGTTTACGCTTCCGCAGCCTAGGTAGGCCAGGGAGGCGGGGTAAAATGACCCCTTCACTCTTCCCAGTGTGGACTTTAGGCGGTCCACGATGATATGTGGAGGGCTGCGTATCGATTGTGGGGCTGGTGCGGTGTATGAACTCCATTTTGTATACGGTGTGGGCATCATTATCACGCAGTAGGGGACGTCGCGATGGTATCGAGCAATGTTCTTGGAGACCAAGAGCAAAGCACTGGCCATGCTCCCAGTAGTACTAACTTGATAGGATCCTGGAACCTCGAAAAGTGGGAAATTTTTTTCTCATTTTTGTAGTTTATGCTAAGCTAGTAACAGTTAAGTGAGTGGGAAATTTTTTTCTCATTTTTGTAGTTTATGCTAAGCTAGTAACAGTTAAGTGAATTGGAACATAATAAGACTAAAAAAATAGTGAGCCAAAACCTCCTCTGGCAAGGTGGTCTTACACGTCGCGCCTGGTCAAAGAACTGAACTTTAGTTTTTGAGCAGGGCGCTACCTGTGAGACATTGAGCCAAAAACACCTTAAAACTTGATGAATTGCACAAAAGTAATATGGTAAGGCGCGTTCTAAGATAAGAATTAGTTAGAATAGTATGTTTAAATCACTTAAATTAGTCAAAAAAATGTACAATATCTCACACGTCGCGCCTGGTCAAAGAACAGAACTTTAGTTTTTGAGCAGGGCGCTAGCTGTGAGACATTTAGAGTGCTACCTGTGAGACATATCTCACACGTCGCGCCTGGTCAAAAACTAAGTCTCACACGTCGCTACCTGGTCAAAAAACTAAGTCTCACCGCGTCTACCGGGTCAAAGAAGCCCGAACTACGTGAGACATATCTCACACATTGCGCTTGGTCAAAGAGCTGAACTTTAGTTTAGCAGCGCACCTGGTCAAAAACTAAGTCTCACACGTCACGCCTGGTCAAAGAACTGAACTTCTGTGAGACATATCTCACACGTTGCGCTTGGTCAAAGAACTGAACTTTAGTTTTTGAGCAGTAGGTCAAAAGAACAACGTCGTGGAGCTTTGGTCAAAGAATCGAACTTTAGTTTCACCGCACGCGCCTGGTCAAAGAACTGAACTTTAGTTTCACACGTTGCGCCTGGTCAAAGAACTGAACTTTAGTTTTTGAGCAGGGCGCTAGCTGTGCTTTAGTTTTTGAGCAGGGCGCTAGCTGTGCTTTAGTTTTTGTGCCTGGTCATAAATTTCAGAAAAATAACATGGTAACTCAAATTTTAAGCTAGAAGCTTTTCAATCTATTTGAACCTCATCTTAAAAGGATTCCCACAGTAGCAGGAATTGAACCTAACACCCACAGAGTTGAACCCCCAAACCCCCATGCCAACCACTGAGGGCGGGCATCGTTTATGTTTAAAACATGATTCTTAATTAGGTTTAAGCTTTAATAATGTTAGATAATATTAATGGCCAAGCCTTAGACTTAGAACCATGAGGTTAGAAAGGTCTAAATTAAGCCATGTAATAGGATAATAAGTGTTTTAGCCCATCCAAAAGGGTAGCTTGTAATTTGACCAATTGGCCATCTATAAATAGACCTAGGATCCCCCCCTCCCCATTTGTAAATTCCCCTGTTTAGAAATTTGTCTCGCATTTGAAGCGATTTTTAGAGCGGAGCCTCCGTCGACATGGCGCGCACCAAAGCGGACCGCTCGACTTCCCGACAAGGCGAAACAACCCAGAGGCCAAGGAGGCGAAGAAAACAAGGAGCGGAAGGGCAAAGCGGAGGAGCCCAAGCGAGAGGCGAAGAAGACCCGAACGCGTCAAAGTAGTCATCAAGGAAGCGGCCAACCAACCCGCCGGCCAGAGTAGGGATCGAAGAGAGAGATCAACGAAAGCACTAGAGGAAGAGGACATTGGATCTTGGATTCAATGGATGAAGAGACCCAAGAAGCCGTTTGAGCAGATAGAGCCAGGAGATACAAGAAGAGGAGAGGGCAAAATGAGAGCAGGAGACCAAGGTTCAAGAAGCAGCAGAGCAGAAGCTGGCCCAACATTTTGAAGACTCAACAGCCTGCACAGTTCATGCGAAGACGGTGACACTAATGAAGAAGGACAAAAATGGACTTGCCGGTGCATCAAAGGGAGATCCACAGTAAAATTTTGTAAATGATGGAAAATTTTTGAGTTTTAGACTAAGTAACGTGTGTAATCTTACTTAATTAAGTTGAGTTAGTAAGTCCCATCTTTTGGTCCCTATCTGTGTGAGACCTCCAAACTTTGGACCTCCATAACTTGAGCTACAGAGCTCCAAATCGCCTGAAATTTGTTGCAATACGACCGTTAGACAGTCTAGAATTCATTTACGACCTCAATAGGCTAGAAATGTCAAACCCCAATTCAAAATGACCAAAATTGCTCAAATCCTTGAATTGTTTTTCCAAACTGTGGTTTGTTTATAGAAGCATATCCCATTAGTACCTCGCAAGTATTGCTGTCGGCTCGAAGCTGATGCCTTACTCCTAGGTAGAAGTGCTCAGGAACACCCCCTTTGTTATAGTCATCTAGACCTCAGCATAGCAACCCAAGTCCAACTGTTGGTACATCACCTCTGCTCATGCCAAAGGCATAAACCTTGACCTAATTTTGTGTCCTTCTAATAGAGTTTGACTTATATAGCCGCCACATTGACACTCCCTATTGCCAGGATACCTAGAAAGGAGCTAGAGTCTAGAGCTGCCCAAGTCACTCCATGTGTAGAGATTGGACTTCCCCAAACCAACTTTGCTAGGACCTTAGAGTATGCCTCAAACATCATGAAGGCTTTGCAAAACAAACCTCATTTCATACCATACCATACGTCCTAATGTCCATAGACTTGTAGATTATAGATATGTCTCCAGTAATGCTGCTCGAGCCATCTTGCTTACTTATAGAGCCCAGAATGTTGTAGGAGAGCCCTTCAGGTAGACCCTTAGACTCTAGAATACACGAGCGTTGCTTTCGAAGTACAGGGCCAGAGCCACAGAAGAGCTAGAGGTGCAACTCCTTGAAGACATCAAGGTCCCAGCCGATGTACAGACAGATAAGGAGAGGAGACCGAAAAGGCAGACCCAAGAGAGGGAAGATCACCACGACCTTGCAGCCCAGCAGCTCAAGCGAATGTCATGAAATGTCAGCCAAGGAGTGAGAGACTCGAATGGATAGGACCTAAGGGACGGAGAAGACGACCTAGCTAGCAGGTACAAATCACGCAAAGGCGACTAGAAGGAGCCATGGTAGGGGCAATGGAGATGACCACACTTCCAGGCACATGAGAGCCACCTCAGAATGAATCAAAGCCCAAGCAACAGGAGTCGCACTCAGAAATTCAACCTGCGGAGGAATGACAATGCCTGCCTACCGACCGCGATCTCAGAGCTTCGAAGATATTCAAGAATACCCGACTGCAACAGCCAGGTGATCCTACTCAAGCGATCAACAGCACCGCACAACGGCAACCTTGCAACGACACACCGCATGTAGGGACGTTGAGCGGTCACCGCATTCCTCACGACGAATATACACATTAAGGAGGAGCATCTTTCTCAAGGGATCACATCGACGAACACTCTTCGCAACTGGCGTGATGAGCTCGGATCAGACATGAAGGTCAACAATAGTAGCAGCATCTCAAGCAATCCTGGAGTCAACCAGAACGAAGAAGATGCAGCAAAACCGAAGAATCAAATGCGATAGGAGGAGGGAAAACCCTAAAGGAGTATAAACATTTAAGTAGATCTTTGTAGTTGTTTTGGAAAAGGGATGAATTAAAATCCCAATGTAAATGCGTATATGTGTATTGTATATCTCGGGTGCTCACATATAGTGGAGAAACATGAGTTTAGAGTCATGTTTTACGGATTTAGCGCTCAGATCAGGAAGCTCCTTCACTTCGACTACCAAATGAGGAAGCAAGGAAGCACAACTATAACCCAAGATCCAAATGGAAGACCAAGTACGAGAGGCCAAGACACTTCCGGAAGTGCCCTCAAGTAGAAGACCGCTCGTCCACCCAATGTCAGAACAAGAGACAACACCGGTCATGTCAAGATCATCAGCGCTGCACCAGGACATCGTCAGGACGCAACACTACCTCTTGTGGCAGCGGCAACACTTGATGAACTTATGACACGAGTGGCCTCAACAATAGAAGGAGGAACGACCCGACATCAACGAGCCAACTAAGAAGACAACATCTCGACGACCATAATTCCACCTTGTGGTAATATAGGGTGATGCGCTATGACACGTGTATTAGATGGAGAGGCACGTACGAAAGGCACTGCAACGAGGAGATATGCCTTCAACAACTAGGTGATGGCTTCGTCAGGTACTCCTACCAGTAATTAGAAGAGAAGAAGCCGATCATATCTCCGACATGTGGCATATCAAATGCCCGAGGTAGAAGCATTCGACACCTTAACGACAAGGATAGCAACTGAAGCACCTTCGGCAAAAAGAGAGTTCAAGATAATAGCTAGGCTATCCAATGACAAGAGTATATCTAAGGCAGGTACTTCTTCAACTCAAGGGTCAAGCTGCGCAGATATAAGGATCCATCATCCCGACAATATAGCCAGCAGGGAGGAGAGCCATGATGCTTTACTTGACAGAGAGACCGACATGCATAGAGGGACAAAAGTCAGGAACTGAAAGCTGGAGAAGTGCTAGCAACCGACTTCTTCCACGAGCTCCCTAGAGGCAACAGGAGGATCAAAACTGACGAGCACAATCAAAGCCTCTGGAAGGTACCTCAAGACAAGAAGACGGCATAGCACTGTGGAACGTGACAACGCCCAAGCCATGTGATCGAGGGGATCAAACAAGAAAGTTTGGAAGCTCGATGGAGAAGCATCTAGGCGAGGCGAGCCGATGACTTGCACGTGGACTTGCATGCAACTTGGTGAACCCAAGGATAGACGATTCAAAGAACAATCGCTGAAGAGAACAACTCGAGAGGAGTATAGCCAAAGGAATCGCATACGAGGGCTCAAAGAGGCGCCTTCAAATAGCTTTAAGTATCATAAAGGGGGAGCGATTACGCCGAAAACAGGATCGAGGAAGCGTAACCGAAATGTCAAAGCATCAACGACCAGCACACCTTTAGTTAGAATGTGATGCAAAGCGTGTTGTGCATAGCCGACAAACATCGGAGGGCCCAGATATATCAACAAACTACCCCGAGATGCGAGCCAATGTACAAATAGGAGGATATAGATCGTCAACACCATTGCACCGGGAGGAACACCGATGACATTGCCAAGGAGTAGGCGTGCAACTCGAAGGGAGGCACAAGGGGGACCTAATAGCGCTAGTAGTAATTGTAATTATGTAAGCTATATGTTTTGCATGAATAGTTCCCCTGTTATTCCTTCCCTCCCATAGCATAACGGATCAAAAGAAGAGATGTCAGGCAATTTGCAGGGGTGAAGCAATCCACATCCTCAACACTCTTGAACAATACGATAGCGACAAGAGGACTTCGGCGTATGAGACATCGATGGAGTCGAAGAAACAATATCCGGATCTGAGTCGTTAGTTGCCAAGACAAAGAGTTCAAGATGAAAGACCTTTTTTCAAGCGGCCACCTTGAGGGCTTTTGAAAAGCGGCATGGAAGATTTCAAGTGATCAACTACACCAGCAAGCCACCAGCAATGAGAGGCTTCTAACGAACAAAGTCAACCTCTACATCAAAGAGGATCCACCGTCAAGGAGACTGAAGTATCCAAATGACAGGAAGAATGTTACCTTGCTATTTCAAGCGGGCAACGAAAGTGGATGAGCTTCTAGCAAGCTCAAGCATCTAAGGCCATGGGGCCTAGTAGGTTAAATGTAGGGATGGTAACATCCATATTGGGATTAGAAGGCATTGTTAGATATTCTCGTAGAAGGATTGCCCCAATATTGAGCTAAAGCGTCAAGTATTGGGAAGGAAACACATAGGAGTAACTAAAAATTATACACGATTGTTGCCGGACATCCAACATATTGAAACCACTTGGTGAGATTGATCACCTCGCTAAGAAGGAATCATTACTAGGATAATTGTTGACCATGTATAAATCTAGTACCTCAAAAGAATAATCCAACAGAAAGAAAAGAAGTAATCTAACAAAGTAGGCCAACTTTATTACGATGACATCAATTTGATTGGTAGGAATATTCCAAGAATTTAAATAACTAAGAAAGGGGAATCTCTAGAATATAAAAGAATAATACATGTAAGGTACATCTAAAATAAGAATTATAGTAATCAAATAGTCTTTTTGAGTCAAAAAGGAATTGTCATGATGACAAAACCTTGTGGTTTGGAATCGTTCTAAGTAGGTAACCCATAACTATATTAAAATAAATGATAACATAATATGTGCATCCATCTTAGGCGATTATATATGTTAGCTAAGGCTAGTAAATTAATGTGCTAAGTAAGAAGCATTTAAACTCTTAAGGGGGAGAGAATAGATATGGCGTTGTGTACAAGCGTCATTGAAGGAGCTTGAGGACCATTTTCTTTCCGAAGAAGAAAGTGGGAGGGCTCAATCTTATGATTGAGCGTTACTTGCATCGAATTGGCCGACCCGTAGAATAGAGTTCACTCAGGCAATGGCGGGCGAATAGAGCGTAAGCTAGATAGACACCTTAGTGCTCGGGGAGGCCTTCAACGTGCGAGGCCGGCGTAGTAGCTAACTACACCAATGAATGGAGCAAAACTATGGGAACAGCATAGCGACCAAGTCATCTCCAAATTATTGCAGCCCGGCTCAATGGGTGGATGCATTCTAGCCTTAGGTAAGGTGTGCGCATGCATTATAAGCTTTAATGTGTCTTATAGATAAGTTAAATATAGATCCTAATAATTGCATAGAATCTACTGTACGTATATGTATCATACGGAAATAAGTTAAATAACAACGATAATGTGAGGTAGCATGTTAATTAATCCTTCGCAAGGATGCAATTCCTTCCAAGGATAGCCATATGACCTCGGGGTCCTTATAAATATAGATAGAAAATAGAACTCAGATATACTTAAGTGCATCTTAGGGATATACTTCCAAGGGTAAGGCAGGACCCAAGGAAGAGAATAAGAAGCACATCTAATTCTTGTGTATGATAAATAAAACCTTCTCTATGTAACAATAGGTCTAAAATCAGGGTTATTGTTTAAATAATCGCGATCTAAAAGTCGTTAAATATTGTAAAGATTAGAGTAAATATAATTGTACTATCGGAAGTAAGGTATCCGGTACTATGATAATGTATTCATAAATATTACCTTAGGGTAATTATGTTAATCACATGCATTAAAGAAGCCAGCAAAAATCGGCTCAGGCATGTCGATTTGTGTTTAGATTAATCTCATGTGTAGTTAAGATTAATCTCATGCGACCTATGCTAGGTATGGGTTGCATGTGTATTTACCGATGATGGGACCACTACGGTGATCTCTAGGACGTGGTGTAATGTCAATGTAGGCATGACCCTGGTTCCGCTTGGATGACTGGAAGGTAGATTAAAAAGTCTACTTACTCCTCCCGAGGAAGAAGCGACCTCGAAGATAAGAGGTCATTAGGGAATGCATTAATAGGAAAAGCACCTCTAGCCCCATATATGCATTGATAGGAGGAATCTGTCCTTCCGCCCCCATATACGGGGAAGGACCTATCCTCCACGTTGGGCAACTAAAGGTGTAGGCATGGCTGGCATATAAGCATTATAGTTTGCCTCCCATAACCCACGATGGAAGAAGCATCCTCTTCCTACGCTGGGAGATTAGCCATGCATTCATGTAGATAGGTGGGGTGGTCACCATATAACCAAAATTTTATTAATAATTAAAATGGTTCTAACGTAGTGTCGACCTGCGGGCCAATAGAGCGCTCCGGAGGGCAAGGAGGTCGAGCTACGAAGACTTGCAACACAAATTTTGTTATAATGTGTTGCAAGGGATGAAGAGTACCTTAGAAGTGTAAATTTTGTATGAAATTGATAAACTTTGATAAACTTAAATGTTGTATTAAGTAAGGTTAATAATTACCTTGCGTGGATTAAGTTATGAAGTCATAAGTTAATTGGATAATGAAATAGTACAGTAATGTCTTAAACATTACCTTAGAGTAATTCTAATAATTAAGATAGTAAGTATGTAATTATAGATATTGTAAAATTAATCTGAGGATTTTAAGGTGAAGACTTGCAACACAAATTTTGTTGGAATGTGTTGCAAGGAATGAAGAGTACATTAAATAATAATTGTATATGAAAGTGTTAAAGTGTGATAAACTAAATGTTGTGATAACGGAGACTAATAAGTACCTTGTTTTAATAGAAGTTACGATTTGACAAGTTATTTGATAATGTAATGGCGTAATAATGATTTAAAAATATTACCTTAAGGTAATCTTAATAAATGTGTAAGTATTATAGTAGTATATCGTATGCATCAGGTTGATTGCAGGTTAGGAAGATTCCAAGGTGGGGAGACCCGCGATGATGCTGGGGCGACATCATTTCAAAGGAGGGGAGGAAATGTGGCGTTCGACACAATATACGGTCCCGGGGCATTATCGCATCTTTACTGCCAGATCGCAGCATTACACCGTCGTCCCAATGTGTGTATGCGCCCGACGTGTCCCAAGCAAGGGGCCCTAGGGGGCAGCTTGTAATAATGCGCACACTTAGCAATGTGCGCACTTTTGACCTTTAACCCATTAAAAGGTAGGCCAAGGGTCATGGAAACCCTAAACCTAACCGATAGCCTACATAAGGCACCAAACCCTAACTTTCCCTTTTTAAGCCTACCGGACCTTGGAGCTCGGGTCCCCGGCTGAGGAGGCAATTCCAACTTCCACGATCTGCGCGTGCGGCGCTGACTTGTCGGATCATCCTTTCACCGCATCCCGAGGTAATGACATGGGCGCCCGGATCGGAGAGGAGTGAACCGGGGGATCAGGTATTTGGTCGATTGAATAGCCTAAACCTTATTCCGACCTTGAACCGATGGGTTTAGCCTATTAAATCACCCTTAGTAGCCAAGTAGATCACGAGATTGACTCTAACTAAAGAACCTAACTCTATGAATTAGATTAGTTCTTATTACTTATGTTGATATGATGGACGGATGTATTCTGTGGACTCATTGTATTGGGAAGGGGGGTAGAGACTTAAAGCTTAGTAGATGATGCTCCTAGCTAGTCCCTCTTAGTGCATTACTAGAATTCGGCCTGTGTACAAGAACCCCACAGTTTGTGGGTGAAGGGGCTGGGGGCGGCTTAGAATGAGGTTAGGTGTTGGGACCCTTGACCGATCCCTCACGGTGTGTAAGGCCTACAGGGGATCGAGTGACTAGGTCTAATGGCTTGCCCGAGGTGTGGGTAAGGCATGGGCTCGACACCCGGGTGGGGTGGAGTTCACCTTCCAGTGGGTTAAGTCGAATAAGGGCAGTGGCCCTCTAGTCACCTTGGGTCAGCATGGAGATCTCTGGTGGGAGTGATCCCTACCTGCCCCATCGAGGCGGGAGATGCAACCCGGGGAATAGCCCCTTTGGCTATGCATCCGTGAGGCCTCTGATCAGGTCCCAACACTTTTCAACCTACTCGCAAAGTGTGCACGGGGAGGGGCGGATGGAGTGGACAACCCTAAGCCATGTTCTTATGCCAGCCCAATCCATTGTCATGATTATATGCACTTTTGAACTCACGGAGACCCAAGCTTGTCGATCATCCCCCTCGAGTCCGAGCCTTGGGTAGGAACTTCCTTGTATTGTGCTGATCTTTGTCTATGCAGAATGTTGATGTGCCACCCTCGAGGTGGATATATGATGTTATGTTCTTGGCGTGTATGTTTACGCTTTTCGCGACTAGGTAGGCCCCGAGGGAGGCGGGGTAAAATGACCCCTTCACTCTTCCCAGCTGTGGACTCTAGACGGTCCGCGATGATATGTGGAGGGCCCCCAGACGGTGTGGAGGCAGTGCGGGGGATGAACTCCTGTTTGTATATGGTGGGGGCATCGTATACGAGTAGGGGACGTCACAAGTAGGGGGATCAGGATGTTGATTAGCAGCACGACCAAAATGTTGGTCAGAATGCCAAAATATTGATCAAAATGAGAATCAACAGGTAGATCAGGGCGGGCCCCGGAATAGGAAAAATACAGAGTGGGGCAATAGGAAGCTGAAGAGAAAGAATACCAAACCCGTTAAGGGAGGCGTGGATTATAAGACCCGACTACAGAGGGATGCCACCATTGCCAAGAAGACATCGATCGGCTCAGAGACGGGAGCAAATTGTTCAGCGGGCAAAGCATCCGACAACAGGCGGGAAATCCATCCCATCGCTGAAGGCAACCCTCAAACCGCGGAAGCCCCATAGATATCGACCGGGCACGGTAGCTCTTCGAGAAATACGTAAGTATCCAGGAAGTCTCCGGAGCCATTGATTTCGTCGGCTCCTTTTTGGTGGCTTGTTAGGAAATTGCCCAGGAATTTAAAACCGATCTGAGGTTCCAAGCCTTTGCAATCCTCGCACTCCAGGAGGCTGCCGAGGCTTACCTCATAGAGATTTTGAGCGACGCCAACCTCTTCGCCATACATGCAAAGAGGGTTACCATAATGCCCAAGGACCTCCAGCTAGCACGAAGGATCCGAGGGGAGTTTCGGTGACTAGGCGATCTTCTTTCTCTGTTGTAAAATTATTGTGAACTTATCTATGTGAAATATTCCCATTTTGAGGTTGTGAATATAAAAATGTTTTTTATCCGCCATTTGGTGTGTATTTAAATATAAATTATTAATTAAATAATAACTTTTAATAATGAATTTCGGAAAACGTGCCGAAAAGTATAAAGCCCCTTTTCGGCCATTAGGGTTTCATTTCCCTTCTTGTTTTCAGAGTTTTCCTTCTCCTCTCTTGCGCCTTCATCCTCATGGCTCGCCCAACCTTACAGCAGTGGTATCTAGATGGAGAGCATTGGGACCCTGCGGTCCCCTTTGATTTTCTTCACCCTTATCTCCTCCAGCAGGTAGACCTTATCTCTAACATGCAGGCGCATCCCGATTACACCGCCTTCCTTCAGTTTTACTGTGAAGAGATTTTACCTGCATGTGTCTACAACGACGATGATTCGCAGCTCTATTTCGACTTCCAACCCTGCTCCAGATGTTAGGGGGTGACACTGATGAGCATGCCCGGAATGTCATTAAGGGCATAAGGAGGCGAGGGACTAACCTCCCTATTGTCACAATAGATCGGGAAGCTTGTTTTGAGGCCCAATTTGCACTGGCCATCATTATGGACCAGTATATTGAGGACGAGGAGATAAATTTGAAAGCATTCCTCTACTGCTGTACCTCGACCGGGAAGATGGCCGAAGTCGTCGGCGGCAGGATTTTGTAAGGTGGAGGAACTTGCCATCAAGCCCCCGCAGTAGCGAGAGAAAGCCCTCAAGCTCGAAGGGCTAAATCTTCTTCCTACTGATACTCTTGAATAACCAAGAGTACCGATTCTTGAGGACATTATGTGGGCCTACTGGCGTCATTGCTGATATGCGGGGCGCAAAAGATAGAGGTCCTCTATGATCTTGCCGAGTATTGCCGGGATGACTTCCTCGACTTTACCACCGGTTGTGCATCCCCACCCGGTCGAGAACTTGTTGGCATACCGCGGAAGAACTAGAGCCCGTTGAGACCCTTTTGTCACTTGGCAGTTCTTATTGATCGACATACCCCAGCCTCGGAGGAGCACTTTGCAACCAGATGCGGCCTCCTCCCGGGCAGATCCGCCTTTGCAAATCACCATGGAAGGGGTGGGTCAGGAAGAGGAAGACCTTTGGGACACCAAGGTAAGTCTTAGAACAAGGAAGAAGCAGAGGAGGAGAAGATCCCCGTCAACTTGGAAAAAGAAGCGGAGACCTCCAGGGATCCTCAGATTAGGGCAATGGGCAACCATGTGCCCCGATTCTTTCTTTCAGCCTTTCGGCAAGGCGAGGTATTGTTCTTCTCCAAGAACTTGGGGCCTTCTTCTGAAGCTTCTTGGTGGGCGCTTCGTGTCATATCCACTTTGTCAGGCCATAAGAAGATAGACTACCATGCCTTGGTCCGGCGAGATTTGGCTATAGCAGCATTGGGGGACGTAGCGGGCTGCGCTAATATGCGACTCCTTGTGGCGGCACCTTTGGCCACTTGCTTACCACCGGAAGCCGCAGCTCGAGCCGCCCTCTCTGCTAGCCCCAGTGCTACTTTGATGCGCTACCGTCCACCTCCTCAGCCTATGGACGAAGAGGAGGGACCTAGTTCTTAGATATTTGTATTACGCATCTTATACTGCGTTTAGTTGTAAATTTTGGTTTGGCATTTTCTTTAGCCATTTTATAAATTATGATGTGCCATCTTCTTATCAATTATGACTATTGTACCAATGAATACAATTAATTGTTCTCTTCCATGATGCGTCCTTGTATCTATTAGAGCTTAGAGTGTAAGAAAATTGTTCAATGTTCTTTCATTCCTACCGTCTTGCAGACGAGGGACTCGAAGAATATGAAGAAAGAATCACCAACCAGATACGAAGGGACGATCCAGGGCCTCCCGAACAGGACTACGGCCAACGGTATGGGGAGTACCCGGAGCGAGACGGTGATTATGAGGAAGGGGAACCTGAAGAAGAAGGAGAGCCCTATGATCCCGCTAAAGGCTTGGAAGTAGTTAACATTCTCAGAGAACGGGCCTTTGAGGACTTACAGCAAACTCTTCGTCGAACATGGGACTATTGGGACATGACAAGGCATGAAGCTTTTGCTGACGCCAACGATCACTTGTGGCAGATTTTCTATGCTCTAAGAAGGCTCTTTAATCTCCTCATCATTAGCCCCACACTGGACTACCAACCTGTTATCGTCCAAGCCTGGGCTCGCTACAAGTTAGTGAGAGCTGTACGCGAGAGCGTTCGCTACTCTATATTGTACCCTTTTGCGCAGCCCTAGGTCCGGTCCACTCAGTTTTGTTTTCTATGTTATGTGTGAGTTGAAGAATTGCCCAATGTAAAGTGTCTACCTCTGTATTATATAACTTTAAGTTTTGTAACTGCGTTCAATGTAATGACCTTCAATATAACGACTGTTCTTTTCTATTGTACTCTTCTATTTACTCTCTCTCTAAATACTATCCGAAATGACATTCTTTGCGAAACTTCATGTCACTATAATTCTGCTTATACCTTTTTATACTCAATATAGACGGTGCACGCAATGCCGCCTGGCAGACACCCTCGAATGTCAGTCGACTAACACCTGAGCAGGAACTTATGTTGATGAAGAGGTAATTAGTCGAGTTACAAGCTTATGTGCTAAACGCCAATCCACCACAGCATATGCAGGAAGACGGACCGGAGTTACCTCCGTTACCGCCAAGTCCACCACCACAGCAGCCACTTGCACCTGAACTAGGCCCCGTGCCTGACAAAGGAGGCACCATTCTAAACGTCGTCGGAGTTCCTCTAGGGATAGTGCCACCTCCTCACAATCAGCCACCTCTGTGTCCTCCTCGAAGTCGTCTCAGATCATCCGGTGACCATGCAAAGCCGAGACAAGGAGTACCGTGAAGGCGGTTGATCTGACCATAACTAGTATATGGAAGAATAGAAAACCGCCCGCTTTGATGGGAAATTTAGAGGCTGATTTGGATGCGAGTCCTGGTTGGACGAGATGAAGGAGTTTGGAAAATCCCTACGGTATGACGAGAAAAAGGATACAGAAAGGTTGCCACCACAAACCTTATAGGAGCTGCCATATTTGGTGGAAGGGCTATGCGAGCCAAGCATCCGGACGAAGCGGTGCAAGTTCAAAAAGTTTGCAAAAAGCCTTTAAGTCGAGCATTACGTGCCTCGCGGCGCACAAATGCCAGATTCAAACTTTTACCGGTTGGAGCAAAGGGCATGTCAGTTCGGGCCTACCGTGATGAATTCATGCTCGGAGGCTATATAATATGGGCATGAATGAAAAGAGGGTGGTGGAGGGTTATATTGAAGGATTGGCCCCATCAATTAAACGAATGGTTAAGGCCATAGACCCCAAGTCGGTTGCAGGCCTTCGAGGCTAAGGCATTGAGCCTTGAAGAGGACTAGGGGAAGCCGGTACCAACGCCCAAAGACCTTACTCCTAGCCGCCCATACACACCTTATATGGGCCGTTCACCGAAGTCCCGACCCTCTCGGCGAGAACTCTACTTGGCCGGCCAGAAAGGAAAGTCTCCTTGGCGTGCCCGATAAATCGAACAATGTAAAGGAAGTTGGAACCTCTTACGATCCATTTCCAAAGAGGCCGAGAGCAGCTCATGCAGGAGATAAGGCATGCTCGCAGTGTATGCGGTCCCCGCACTTTATGCGTAATTGTTCTTATGTCACGCTAGACTATCCACCGCCATGGCCGACTCGATTGGGATGACCTCGAGTCCACACCACCTATCGAGGAGGAGGCTCCCCGAATAATACATTCACGGTGAGTCCCATATCCTTGCAGCCATTGAAACCGGCAATGCTGAAAGTCACCTGCCAGTTATCTCCACCATAGGTCAAGTAGACACAAACCTTTCATAATTTGATGGATACGGGTAGTACACATAATTTTGCTTCTCCTAGAATGGCCGTGTATTGCAACTTGAAACTTTAAGGTCCCGACCAAGCTCGTCACTTTAGCCAGTGGTAAGATCGAGACACACTCATGGCCATCGATTAACCTTAAGATCGGGTTGCCAGTGCACCCGGTTGCCTTGGGTGCGAGATAATGGATATTGGCAAATATGATCTTATTGTTGGTATGAAATTCTTGGCATCTGCAAAAGCCAATATAGGCTATAAAAACGGAAGTTACCTTCAACGCCGCTAACAGAGCCCGTGACTATAAAAGGTGATCCATTCAACCCTATTATGCGATCTATGTCCATCGGTAGTTAAAAAAAGCATGCGCTAGGATAAGCTCCCTCTGGCGTCATTAGACTTGCCTCCATTGAGTCGGATGCAAGCGAAGCAAGTAGTTGATACCTTGCGAGGAGGGGATTGCTAACCTTCTCAGAGAATTGGCGATTTTTTTCCGGATGAGATCCGTAAGCTTCCTCCTTTTAGAGGGGTAGAATGTGAGATAGCTTTAGAACCGTGTACTAAGCCTACCAAAAAAGGCCGCACCGTATGAGTCCCCCGAGTTGGCAGAGCTTAAGAAGCAACTTCAGGAGTTACTAAACCTAGGTTTCATCCGGCCTAGTGTTTCGCCTTTTGGCGCTCCTATCCTTTTTGTTAAGAAAAAGGATGGCTCCTTGAGGATGTGTATTGACTATAGGCAGCTCAATAAGCATACCATCAAGAATCGCTACGCTTTGCCTAGGGCAGATGATCTAATGGACCAGTTGCAAGGGGCCAAATATTTCTCAAAAATTGATTTACGCTCCGGATATCATCAAATAAGGATTAAGGAGGAGGACATCCATAAATCTGCTTTTCGCACTAGATATGGGCATTATGAGTTCACCGTTATGCCTTTTGGATTAACTAATGCCCCCGCGACTTTTATGCGATTAATGAATGATGTCTTCCGCCAATACTTGGATGACTTTGTTGTTATTTTCTTTGACGACATCCTCATCTATAGTAAGACTCTGGAGGAGCATGAGAAACATCTTCGCTTGGCCCTACAAATTTCTTCGATACTGCTCTGCTATTTGCAAAAGAGATCTTCAGATTGCACGGAATGCCTCGAGTTATTGTATCCGACAGGGATTCCAAATTCGTAAGTGCATTCTGGAAAGATTTCTTTGCCACCATCCAGACAAAGCTTGCCATGAGTACGGCATATCATCCTCAGACGGAACGTACCAATCGTATAATAGAGGATATGCTACGAAGTTATGTGTGGAGTAAGCAATCACAATGGGTTGACTATATTTATCTGGTCGAGTTTGCCTATAACAGTATGAAACAGGAATCTTCCAGAATGTCTCCTTCATGATAAATTATGGTTATCAATGCCTTACTCCAGACACATGGCATAACCCAGTTTCTAAGGTGGAGGTTTCTCAACAACTCCTCTTACAAATGCAAGCTTTGATTGAGGAAGTTCGTGGTTACTTATTAGCTGCACGCAGTCGTCAGAAGAGTGTAGCGGACAAGCACAGAACCCCACGAATCTTCCAGGTGGGCGATTCAGTTTGGCTTAAAATTAAGGTAAAACAGGCCAAACTTAAAATTGGTAACTGCAAGAAGCTGGCACCCAGATGGGCTCGGCCGTTCAAAATCATTGAACGTGTTGGAGAACAGGCTTATCGCTTGGATTTGCCACCCCGCTTGAAGATCCACAAGGTCTTTCACGTGAGTCTTCTGAAACAACACACCCCTGATCCAGAGGAGGTTTTGGATACCCCAACCCTCCTAGAAATGACAGAGGAGCAGCTGGAGGTAGTGCCTGAAGCTCTTCTTGATCGAGCTTATAAACAAACCAGAAGGACTCAAATGTTGCAATACTTGGTTAAGCGGAAACACTTACCAGTTGAGGATGCTACCTGGGTGATGAAGATAGACCTTGAGAAGCACTATCCGGACTTCATACGGGAATCTCAGGGCCGCACCATCAACGATGCTATCAACCCCGCAGCCGGCGGTAAGCTTGAAAGCTTGATTCCCAAGGGTAACGCTCTAGAGGGGTAGATGCATCGTAAGTAACAATAGTTACCGATGATGAGATCACCTTTGTGTTCTCTAGGACATGGTAAACTGTCGATGTTGACATGAACACGAATTGCTTGCAGAGCATGTAGTTGATAGGCTGCGTTCATCTCGGCTATAATGGAAACTTGACCATTCCTTATGCCGCAATGAATTGCAAACTATAGACATGATAGGTTCCCTTCTAAATAGGGTTTTCTTTCAGTTATTATAGGGGGTGGTCCCTTCAACCACAATCTAATTATAGTATTCATATATACTGATATATTGACATGTGCAGGCCAGTAAGCAGTCCGTGACCTGCCCATGCATAGAGGGTTGCTGATGGCCCGACTTTTTCAGATCCGTTTTGTCTACATGTGTTAATTTTCCTTGTTTATGATGTTTTGAAATGGGACTTTGGTTCTTAAACTTTTTTTGATGATAAGTCTGTAAAATGCACCTTGGTGCTTGCACTCTGTTATATTTTCAACTTCAATGTATTACTGTCCGAAGTAACGAGTTATCTTCCTTTCTTAAGTACATTTTCTCCTATTTCAGTTCTTCGATTAACTGTCTCTGGTTAACTAACCCCAATGCTGAGGACAACATTATTTCTAAGGGGAGGAGAATGTGACGTTCCATGTATTTATACGGAATACGTATAAATAATATTCTGACACGTCACCAGTAAAGGTATGCCACCATGGGGTATTTTGACATTGACCTAAAAGGGATTAATTTAGCTACGCTAAATTAACCATTAAAGGATAATTATCCAATTAATTGAATAATACTAATTGGCTATTTAGGGGAGCGCCACCTGGCCTAATTCGATTGGCCAGCATGGGAAGTTCCAATTTGGGTCATCAACTTGACCCCTAGCCCTAATTGACTCCCAAAATCGATCAAGAGGAGCAGCAGCTGAGCGCCCACCTTGCCAAGCACCTTTACCTGTGTGTCCAGAGCTGAGCACCAAGTCCAGGGAAGATGGAAGCACCAAATGACAACGGATCCAGCAGGAACTCAGGTGGGTGGTTAGTGTAGCTTGATATTTCTAGAGTAGCACTCCTGTTGGGCACTTGTAGTGTTTATTTCTTCTGTTCTCTTTGTGTTTTACTTGTAGGAACTAACCCTTGATTGCAAAGGTGAGTTCTCTTTATCTCTGATTCTGGTTTTGCTCTTAAAGGATGGATTGATAGTTCTTTGCATAGTATTATTCTGGAAATGGGGGAGTTAAGGAGGGCTAGAGACCTCTGAGCCATGTTAGTAGTATACTCCTAGGCTAAATACTATATAAATATTGTCTTTATGTGAATTTCCCCTAAGAATACAAAATAAAGGGGCTAAATTATTATTATTATATTGAAGGGGTCGAGATGTTTTGTAGAAGGATGGGACATGACCTAAGAAATAAAGATGCAAGCATATTTATATGGAAGAAGATCTTTATAACATTAAAGGGGCAACCTATGGTTAAAAAGGGGAAAAGGCCAAGTTAGTAGAAAATGAAGAGCCTCTTTATATTAAAAGGCATGAACCATGTAAAATGGAGCACGTGTAAAATGTGATGGGAGACTACGTGGAGCAGCTTGATCCATTCTAGAAGCCTAAAGCTAAAAAACTAGTGTGACGTATCTGCCGTAACCCAATGGATCCGGTTGGCTGGTTAATGGTGCTTTTATATCATTTTGTTAGAATATAATCCATATTGCAGAAGCTCTTCACTAAAATAATCGATATTGCGCAAGTTCTTCAATACTTCTTCTGTTAAATATTGTTTCAAGAATGCAAATTCCTTAAATCGTATCAGATGTCATAAAAGAGGACATGTTAGGAATGATTGGAGAGTTATGTCCGCCAGCTACAACTATTTTTGCAATGTTCAGTATGGAGAGAAAGCAATTGATCTGACATATAATTTCTAAATCCAGATATTGTGGAAAGGGCAAATACCGAACACTGATAAAATAGCAAACTTGTGCTTGAATTAGTGAGGACAGATCCTGTAACCTGCACATGATACTACTACAATTGCATAAACAAAATGAAAAAGCTCATGCATTTGGAGGCAGCTTTAGCTGATACCATCAAAGACTATATTTGTGTTATGCAATTTCAGCATAAGGGCAGTCCCCATGACCACATGATCTTATGGATTAAGAATGCCCCACAATTTCCATACACGGGATATGCTAAAATTGTGGCCTTTATGGACAACTTCATCTTAATGAATATTGAAGAACTACCAGAAGAACTACAAAGAATGCAGAAGCACAAACACATACACACATGCAGAAAGAAAAAGAACGTTGTATAAAGAAACCTACGCCACCTGAAGATTTCTGGAAGAAACCTGGTGGCGGCGCCACGAGCGGCGGCAGCCGCGAGTGGCGGCGCCGCGCAGGTTTCTTCCAGTGGTGGCGTATTACGAGGAATCAAGCAGATCTGTTCAAATTTGTAGAACGAATCAAGCAAGAAATGGACAAGAAACGTCTGGCAGTGTACAGAATGGGAAGAATAGCTCAAACAGGGCAAATCCAGGTCTAATACTCTATAGAAGAGCTTTGCTCCAAGATCTGGCTGGTTGCATGGAAAAAGGAGTTAAATCGGAAGTAGCAGCTCCTGATCATCGCTAGAAAACCGAAATAAATCAAAGGAAAAGCACGATTTGCAGGGGAAGCCCTGTTCCGGCGATAATCCTCTTTTCTTTCACGAAATTTCCTTTGAGCCGACCCGCAGAGTTCCAAATCCACCAGCACCTTGCAAAGTCAAGGCATTCAATAGAAACTCGAGGAGAAACATTGCTACCTAATCCAGAGCTTATTCTAACAATAGAATAGAATAGAATAGAATAGAATAGTTTTTTAGCATCCACGGAGACCAATTGGCCTATGGGACCCAAACAAAAAGAGAGCAGCAAGCGTATTACTGACAGGATTAAAAAACCCCCGCCCCGAAGGGTTTTCGAGGGAAAAACCTTAGCAGTAATAAGCATGCTGGCACACTGTACAATTACATAGGGGCGGTTCAATACCGATCCGTAGGACACAAGCGAGTCCATGCATCTATAACCTCTGAAGGTATGACCCCAACAATCCCAATCGACGCCGTAGTCAATAAGCGATGCAATGGTGGCGGGGCACTAATGTCGAGCATATCGCTCGGATATGGGCAAATCTTTGGCGGGAAGATCGGAGGGCATGACATTCATCCTCAACGCGCCCGGTGGCAACATCGCAAAGCCTTTGCTCTCGTGGTTCGAGCCCAGCGTCTGTTTCAATGTGGGCGATGTGCACCACGTGCGAATGGAAGCTATAAGTCTGCTTCTTCATGGGCATTTGGGTGTACAATCTTGGTGTGGGCCTCTTGTGAGCCTAGAATTGACTTTGCTGGCGATAGTGTGCCGCCTAACGTCGCGTCGAGCCCTGCATCCCGGAGCTTGCGAAGGAAAGTAGCATCTAGATGCGGTTTAAGTGCCTCGCCCGATCTTTCTTTGTCGACGACTGGGCGCGACTGTTTGCTGCACCCAAGTGAGCGGAGAAACCGAGCTTGCTTGTCTTTCGGATTTGGTGGTGTTGGGGACCATCGCCGTGGTAGCCAAAGCAAGGTGGGGCAAAGCGTGTATCAACCATAGCGACCACCTTTTGGAAGTAAGCGATATGGCGTTCCAATTACGCAACCGTTGAAGGGCTAGAAACTGTCTCATGGAGTAGGATGCCGTGCGGGCAGTGGACTTCACCCCGGGGGCCAGCGCAAAGAAGGTATACGCGACTTCGAGGTCATTCAGTGTTGAGGGATATCCGGACCCCACACTTCACGCCCCATACAAAGGACCGGCTCAACCAAGGCCCGAACAAAAGATTTGGGTGGCCCTGGGCATACAACTACGCCTTGTGGTACATTTGTTACGCATGGCATATAGTGCTTCCAAACCGCGGCGTGACCAGCGGCGATAGCTGCATCCCAATGAGTGGTAGTTGAGAACTCAATCCCTAAGTACTTGTAGGTTGGAGCCACCTCTCTTCGCCCTGGTAAGTGAATGTGGGAAGCCTTGGCCGACGGGATGATGCAACTAAAAGCACCCTAGTTTTGGCCAAGTTAACTCACATGCGATTGAATTGGCAAAAAGTGTCAAAGAGCATCCGGTGGCGTTGCATGTCTTCCGAGTATAGGCCATGAGGTTGACATCGCGCGTCGATATATGAGTTGCCGGTTTGTGTGATGCATGAGATGTGCGTAGCACCTCCCATATTCCCGGAGAGCCAATCTTCAACCGATCAATGTATAGGCCAAAGAGTGTGGGGGAGAGGGGGCAACCACGGCGCTCCAATACTCTTGATCCTTGCATTTGTGCTGCCAATGTGATCTGACACGAGCATACCTCATTATAGCCTATATCTTGCATTCTGCAAGTCGGGGGTCCCAATTTTACCATAATCGTCCCATAGCTTGTTGCGGGAATGCGTATCGCAACTTTTTGCAAAATCCGCGAAACTCTTGATGCGAAGGTTCCTCACGGGGCGATTCACGCTATCTTCAATCAATGTCGCCAGAGTGAAGATATATGATCAATGGTGGAATATGCGGGCGGAACCACGCACGTGTAAGAGCTTCGCACCTCCATTTCCTCTGCCCATATTGTCGGTATTTGCTCAAGGATGCCGATAGCAGTTTTGCAAAGAGAGCTGACCATAATAGTACGGTAGTTGGCGGGCATTGAGGGTCCCTGCTTTCTATATGGGCACTACCCTACTAGTGGTCCATTGCGTAGGGAAGCCTTTCCAATGCTTTATTGAACAATGCGTGAGGGCCGAGGCACCGATGGAGGCCCAGCCCATTTGGGAAGTTACGCGCATGCCATCTAAATCTCTTTGCCTTCCCATTAGCTAGGCACAGCTGTAGGCCATGATGACATCTATACGTGATAGCTTGAGCCATGCCTATATGTGGAGGGGACTGGTGCCGAAGCGGCGTAATTAAAATGCAGTATTGCAAATCGTACCCATTGCTCGAGGTGATGTTCCTGTGGGAAACAATGCGGGGCTTGCTCAAGACCCTTCTCGAATGTCTGGGGTGCGAGTCGGGGAGACCAAACATCATTAGCGATGCTGCGGTATCACGGCCTTCTTGTTCTTGAGAAAGGCGGTATTGGGTGGCGGCGTGAGGAGATGGGATCGGCGACTTCTTGGGAGTGTCGCGTTTGAGCTCGACACTCATCGACAAACCATCATTCTGCGGGGAAGGTGGTAGTGCACGAGGTTCGCCGTGAGTGGCCTCTCCCAAAGCATCTTTTTGCGTCCCGAAGCCGGTCGTCGGTTGAAGCGGTGCTCTTGAAGTGTGGGGAGTTGCGCGGCGGTCCCACCAAATCATGCTCAAGCAGCGGGCATAGGTCCCAGGTGACGGTCGCTTGTCCGGAGGCCTTGCCGGGGCACACGGTGTGTTGAGGTAGTAGATGCGGGGAGCCTCCCAATGGAGATGCATGAGCAGGGGTGAGGTGGTCCGAGTCTACTTCCCTCGTCGTCGGGGAGTGCGTCCCGATGGAAAAATGAGTAACGGGTGGTGCGAGATCCCGTTCCTCAACTAGCGGATAATCCACCCACTGGAGCCGCCCCCTTGGTTCTCCCGTCTACAAGTGCGGCGGGAAGAGCGACCATTGTGCCAACCCATTACAAATAACGGTCAAAGATACTACCCGGCAACAACAAGCGCACGCCATAGCGTGAAATATGGGCGTAAATGCGATATCCTTGACCAAGCCACCTGCGGGGTTCAAGCGCAAGACGCCCTCCTGCCGGGGCTCAAATTTTGGCACCTTTCGGCTCCTGTCGCGTGCATTAAAGTAAGCCAAGCAACATAACCGCCGATTTGTTTACATTTTGTCTTCCAGTATGTCATCATATAGATCGACATAGGGCTCCAATCGATCCACATCCGAATGAGTGTTATAAAAGTTGCTCTCGGCATGTGGAAAGTAGCATCTTTGCTATGAGAAGAGTGTGCATGTCATCTTTGCACTAGCATCCACAAGTAGCGATTGTACACATGCGCTTTGTGCAGCGGATTTCGAGTGCCTCAAGGTTGCATGGTAGTAGCGAGGCAACCCGCCATGCCCTCGCTTGCCTATGCACTCATTGAACAGAAATCACCCGGAATGCTGGGGAGGTCCGATGGTCATGCGGCCTGCATGCTCCCATGTTTCCATGAGGAAAATGAGATCCATATACGGTGCAATAGCGTTGAGACTCTCGCTTTTACGTCGGGGAAGCCCGGCCGGTTCAAGACACCATCCGGAGGCACGGTTCCTATTTGTTGGCATTCGATGTGGACGCTTCGATGATCTGCCCCGGTTGCGGGGAGGCGTGTGCTGTCACGGCGGCGGTCAGTCAGGCGAGGCGGGAGGAGTGCGGTAAGTGCTGGCGGCCAGCCAGCCCGGCGAAATTAAGCGGCGACTGGCGCATTACCTCGGCGACCCTCCAGCGAGCAGGCTGAAAATCGCGAGCTTACTTAGGACAAGACGGTCCCCTCATGACGGATGCGGGCGCAGGCCATTTCGCGCGTGAGACTCCTATTGCATCGGGGTGGAATCACAGTGCGACATCTGGAGGCGTTATGGAGTTGCCTACTCGGCCTTGGGATGGCCTCGTGCTTTCTAGCGTAATGCGCGTGAAGGTGACTTCTTGTGAGCGATCGTGCGTTGAGTCCCAAAGGCGGCTTGCTTTACTTGATAATGTCTGTCAGGGTTGGGGTGACATTCGAGATAGGATCTCATCTTGGATGCACTTGGTTTGAGATCTTCTCCACGCCTCCTCCAAAGTCCACGCCGCATTGTGGCTCACTCCTATTTGCTCAGCACGAGGGGCAACATTAAATTTACATCCCGGCGGGGTGGCGCTGTTGGGCGGGCGGCTCCACGGCGATCCGCGGCGGTGTGGTGTCGCGAGATGGAGGTGGTGTAAATGTCTTTGTTTACGACACCGTGGGGGCCGCGGCGCGGCAGGCGTCCTTGTGTTGCGACCTCTGCGCACGGAGTCGGGAGCCTAGCTCTGTTGGAATCTCTATTTGTTTGGCCAACTCATTTTATGTCGATCTTGCGGTGTTCATGGACCTTACTCAGCATGGAGGCCGACCTATTTGGAGCAATAGTTTGCTGAGCTCACGAATCTCGATCTTGTGTCGCCCTACTCTGCGGGGTTCTTAGCTTTGGATTCGGCTGATGGCTCGGACATTTTAATTATCCGCGGTCAATCGGTGGCATACCCTCGACTACGACTTGGCGGGGAAATAGTTGCCACTATATCACCGCTCCAACACCACGCTTTTCGCATGCCATAGTCTCCATGGTGGTGAGGAGGGAATCCCCTTGAGCTTCGCCAAGTCGGCAATACCCGCATATCCTGTTGCCTCTCAAAAGTGGGCCAAAAGCGGCCGAGATCTTCTAAGCTTTGCATGCGGGTCTCCATCTCGTAACCCGTTGCCTTTCATTTGCCAATTTGTCTTTTGAGCCGTGGGATCTTTGAGAATTTGTATGTCTGCTGTCAATCCTGCAATCCGGGTTCTGTTACTCTCGATCTGTTCCTCCAGCTGTTTCATGGTCCTCGTCTGCGCCTGTGCCGGGCTTGAACAGCCTTCATCCATCTCCCGAGTCAATCTCATAGATTGGGCCTTTGCCCGAGCTTCCCTCCTCATAGAAGAGGTTTCTCCCTTGTCTTTGTTATCGTAGGGGCCGTTTTGGCGGCCCCTCCCTAGTTCTCAATTGGGGTAAATTTTGAAAGGGGGGGGGGAGAGGATGTCTCCCTCCAAATGGGGGTCTGGACAAGGGGCTACAGAAGCGGCCATGAAGTTGTATGGTATGGATGGGGGTTAAAGAGTTAAAGTGCTATGAAGAATTGAAAGATGTTTAAAAGCATAAACGATGCCCGCCCTCAGTGGTTGGCACGGGGGGGTTTGGAGGGGTTCAACCTTGTGGGGGGGAGGTTCGATTCCGGCTACTGTCGAGAGTATCATAGCACGATAATAAGAATGCTAAATTTCGAACAAAGACTATTGTTTGGCAGGATCTCCCATATGTTTTTCGCACGAACGAAAATGTCCGCAAACAAAACGCACAAAAATGTCCGCAAACACGCACAGGTACGATACATTACAAATTGCATATTGACCAAAGTATTTATTAATACTGCAAAAAGTTTGCATACATAATATAAAATGCAAGGGACATGGCCATAATGTTTGTGCAGAATGTTTGTGTAGGTATTTGACAAAATGCCAAGGCATTCCAACTTTTAGCAAAGAATACTCATCGAAAAAGGATGCTCGCAAATAAAATCATTGCCCATATGTTTTTCGCACGAACGAAAATGTCCGCAAACAAAACGCACAGGTACGATACATTACAAATTGCATATTGACCAAAGTATTTATTAATACTGCAAAAAGTTTGCATACATAATACAAGGGACATGGCCATAATGTTTGTGCAGGTATTGGCCATAATGTTTGTGCAGGTATTTGACAAAATGCCAAGGCATTCCAACTTTTAGCAAAGAATACTCATCAAAAAAGGATGCTCGCAAATGAAATCATTGCCTACAAAAGCAAATAGAAGCAAATAAAACACATGGACTCCATCTTGAACTGAACCTCAATCTTGGTATGATTGTTGACATAACTTCAAATATTGATGTTTTAGATGGCCTTGCTAATGGCCCAGATGGCATATTCAAGAAACATGCAACCTCAATGAGGAAAGAACTTCTATGCCATATCATTCCTAAAATCCAGAACAAATGCCGAAGCTCGAGAACAATTTAAACACCTCCAAACAGTAGCAACTGACCCCACATGAACCCCTATAGAAAGATCTCATAGACTATGTCAGGGTGAAAGTAATGCAGCACACAAAATAATATGAAAAAAGTTTTTGTCCAATCCGCAATAGCACGGACATTTCATGGGGTACAAGGCGCCACATTAGACCAATTGTTAATTTATCCACGTGGGAAATCAGTATATGGAATGCTCTACACAACACTATCTAGAGTAAAATCCAGAAATCAACTACACATACTCAATAGGATATCTAGCAAAGACATCAAAATAGAGCATGCTATAGCAAAAGAGATGGAGTGATTACACCAGCACTCACCTTGGATAATAACAATGCCAAACCAGTCTAAAAGCAGACACCATAAGCATCACCATATTAAATACCTCTTCTACCACTGCTCATATAGAAGACATCTTTGTAGACAAACAAATCATGGCATCTGCTATTATATGCTTACAAGAAACATGAGTCATACAGGCCAATATATTAGAATGCCTACAATACTTCTGCATCCACATCATGAGCGACACCAAAATTGCAACTCTACATAACAGACACCTTTTGCAATCAAACACTATACCCAACATCCCACAGACAACACAATAGGAACACAAGCACACTTTGTACACAAACTCACTAACCAAGAATTTTACGTTTTCAACATCCCTAGGCCTCCAAACTCATCTGCCCCAAATTTCCTCCCAGACATTACAAAAGTACTCCATAACTTGCATTCAAGAATTGCCACAATATTGTTTTTAGACTTCACCATCGATGTGCTCAAGGAAACACCCACTATTGCAATCCATACACGGCAACTTTACTGGATTCTACCAGCAAGTACTCAACAACTCAACTCGACGTAATGCGTTAATAGGTCACAACGGACAACTTTCTTTCACAATGTGTAGTGTCGATCTTTCTATTCGAGTGATCATTGAAGAATATTCATGACATTGAATTAGGAAGGCTTCACGCAATCATGTAACTTAAATAAAATGTCATCATTTAATTAGATGCATTTCATTCAAAATACAAATGTACTGTTTAATGTTCATTTCTCACAGCACAACTATCCTACGAACAATCGCACACAACTACATTACTTTTGTCATTGTCTCTTATGAGGAACATACAATCGCAAACAACTACATTTCTTTTGTTGTTCAAACAAAACGGGTATATATCGAAAGGCCAACAAAATCAATGTTGAATGTCCATTTCAATAAAAGTCCCGAATTCTCTCATTCTATATGAATGCTATGCATAATACTACGTGGCTAATTAGATTTGTGTTTTTGGTCTCCCGTTATTGGAAGCCTTTGATGGGGGAGTTTATGATGATGAGGCAAGATAGAGTATGATGTTTGAAGGGTGTGGTGCTATGGGCATTTGTTGGGAAGTTTGAGTAGGGGGAGAATTTGATCGAAAATGTGACGTTTCTAGATTGTTAGGATGGGTAATGGTGCACGGGCCATTGGATGTGATATGAAAATATATACCTTGATGAAGGGGCTTTTGACTTTGCATTTACATCTTCATGTTAGATCCCTTAATGCTCAATTGTGAAATATGAGACTGTCCTTAGATTGAACAAGTTTCTTCTACATACTTGTATTAGAAACTAATGATGAGTTGCAATCAGGGCTCGAATTTGACGGCTTTCATGCCTGTTTTTTGGATTTTTGCCCGTCAAAACAGGTGGAAAAAAATTTTATATGGCAAACGAAGGGCATCACTTGGGCAATTGCCCGTCATAGGGAAGGACAACTACAAGACATACTCGTCATTTGAAAGGCTAGGAACAGAGAAATGCCTGTCATTTTTTCTTGCTATATATCTATATATAAATTCTATAACTTATAATGAAATAGATTATTATCCCATTTTCTAAACGAATTTAAAATAAACATTCTAGAAACCAATGAACCATTGACTTATAAATATCTTGCATGTTGTATTCGATGCACTTGCTAGGAGGTTTGGAGACGTGAGTGAGATATTTAATGCAATGAATTTCTTCAATCCATCTGCATATGCTGTGGATGATGTTGTAAGGGATGACAAGAATAAAGAATGGTTGGAAAAATTGCTTGCCATTTTTGCTTCAAAAGTAGACATGGCTAGATGCTTGAGTGAGAGGGAGGACTTCGTTGAGACACTTTTTAGGGCTGCCAAGAACAAAGGGATGGTGATGGCTTGGACTATTTGTAGAGATGAAAATGGAACATGTGACAGTTGGTGAGAAAGTTTTCTAGCATTGATGAAATTATGGCAATATTGGTCATCCCTGGAAGCATGGCCTCTTGTGAGGGAGGTTTCTCCCGTCAAAATGCTATTAAGAGTGCTATAAGATCGAGCATGAACTTAGAAACACTTGATGCCACAATGTGTGTATCATTGTGGAATGAACCTTTTGAAATCATAGATTGGCAAGCATGTTACAAGGACTGGTATGAAGCGAAGCAAAAGAGGAATGCCACTTGAGTAGCCTTCTTTCTATCCATCTATATTTTTTGAGGAAAAAAACTGGTTTCTGTCATCTTAAAATTTTTTATTGCATTTGAAAGTCTTGAATTTAGGAACTTCCTGTCACGCGAAAGGGGAAAAATTTGCCCGTCCCTAGAAAATTAAGGGCGGGCCGTCAAATTCGAGCACTGGTTGCAATAGGAGGGCTTATCGTGTTCCAAAGTCTGTGGACATGAGAATAAATTTAAATTTGTGGACTATTTGTTATTATTAACACTAGCATAGAGGCCGCTGCCGAACCTAAATCTATATGGCCGCTGCAGAGCACGAGCCAGCGTCTCTAGCTTCCGTGCTTCAACAGTTCCACGAGAGAGCCGCTATAGCAGAGGTACGCTGAACAAATGCAAAACCCTACTTTGTTTCCGGATTTAGACTTTTGAATCACGGTTAACATAAAATATCGGAATCTATAAACGATAGAATGCTGCAGAAAAATGTATTACTGGGTTTTGACAGGATATAAGCTCCCAGCTTCATCTTTGAGTTTGCTTTAGGCCTGTAATGTCGATTGCTATAATATTTTCCATTGCAAGGACAGAAAAATGCTGATCTTGGTATTAAGAATCTTCCCTTGATGTTATCTTTCATTTAAATTGTGATTTATTTTAGGAACGACTTAACAAGTTGGAGGCATCATTGCGGACCAATGAAGATGGCCCTAAGACTGGTAAGTTTTTGGAAATGTACCTTAGCATTTTGTGTCTTTTCTGCATCTTTATTTATTTTAATTTGTAGTGTAATGGTCTGTCTAGAAACTGTGAAAAACAATCAGGGACATCTTCATGCCGCGCTGTTAGAGTTACGTGATAAGTTGGAAGTTGTGAAGAAAGAACAAGAAATTGAAAGAGAGAAGGTAAACTAGAGTCCTTTGTTTCTTGTATTTCAGAGGGCCATCTCATGTGTTAAATGTTTCAATTACCTAGGCAAAGTTGGAGCAAGACAAATTGCTAGCAGAAAATGAGAGGCTCAAATATCGGATTAAACATCTAGTCAGAGCAGTAGAAGAGTCAGATAAGAAACTAGCAGCATGTTGAGAATGCAACCTCTTCTTGTAGTGGAATGGTATACTCTTGGATCTACATAGTCCATCTAAAGGTGTAATTTATTTTTTTAAACGAGTGATCTCACCGATTTCCTTTTGCTACTGTGCCATTTTGAATTTAATGATCATATATGCTTAATGTTTATGCACGATTGGATGCATCTTGGAAAGCCACTATCAGATGATGGGAGGTTTTATTTAGTGCTTGTTTGGTTTCGTGGGCCAAAATAAGAGTCTTTTTATTTTATAACAAGACTGCTCTGCCTCCATAGAGAACAGAAATACATAGAGAATGTTTTAGCAAAATGACGGGGAAATTAAAAGGTACTGCTCAGACGCATGTTGAACATCATTTCTTTTGATATGGGATGGCGGCCTCGTTGTATCCTCCTACCTTCGATTATGCAGATCTGATGCTCTGTTGTAATGATACGGAACAATCCACATCGAGAAATCTGATTGCAGCACTTGGACCAGAGGGACCTGGTCTTGTAGCAATCACAGGTCTTCCAGGCCTGGTAGATCTGCGACGGAGGCTTCTGCCCCTGGCCAGGACTCTTGCTCTCATGCCCTCCTCTCAAAGGCACCAGCTTCTCAAGGTGGCTTATTCTGTTCATCCTTCATGTCTGACAATAAATAGGGCAGTGGATTGGGTACAGATGTGCCAATGAAGAAAGCAGACCGTCCTGTTTCCTCCTTTGCATCCCAGCTGAAATTTGACAAGGATGCGGCTTTTGGAGTACATAATGACGGATCTCCAATGCTAGAACTTGGAGTCCAAGAAGTTAATGAAGCTGAGCGAATAGGCGAGTTATTCAAAACCCTTGGTCTTCTATTTGTTAAAACAGGACTTTTAGTTGCTCATGTATGTGATGCGGCACATCCTCACATTGGCCTTGAAAAGGAGATTCTCAATGCTGGAACTGCCAAAGGACGGTTGATTCATTATCATTCACTGAATGAAAGAGCACTCCCGTCTGTTTCAAAGAAAGGAGTTGCACCTAAATTTGAATTGAAGAATGATGCATGGCAGCAATGGCATTATGATTATGGAATTTTTACAGTTGTTATGGAACCCTTATTTCAATCATCATCTGGAACTCTTTCATGTGATGGAAAATTGAAATTACGTAGTGACGAGTCCTGCCTGCATGTCATGGACGCTGCAAAGGGATCGACGAGTTCCATTTTTTTCCCTTCAAATTCTGTAATAGTGCAAGTTGGGGAGGCTGCACAGGTCCTTTCAGGTGGCAAAATGCAGGCCACCCTTCACTGTGTACTTCTGCCAACTGAACATCCAGATATTAGCAGAGAGACTTTTGTTGTGTTCCTACAACCAGCATGGGATACAATTCTCGTTCCTCCAGAAGGTTGTTCTGAGGCATCTATATATCCATGCAGTCCATCTCTTAAAAAGTCTACTACAGAAGAAACAACAGAGAACCAAGATTATGTGAAAATAGATTCTGTTCTCCAAAGCATTTACCTAGATGATAATGAGCAGAAAAATTCTAAGGTCGTGCCACCTCTGTCATCACGGTGGAAGTCAGGGTCGACCTTTGCAGAATTTGCTAAAATAACTACTCAATTGTACTATGGTTCTGATGGCATACAGTCAAAAAGGTGAAATAGAGGAGCAAAGCAGAGTCCACTGTCACTACTTATTTTTTCTTGGTGTTGCAAGTGTTTGAAGCCACTTTTACATGAGTCTGGTTATTTTTGGAGGATGTTTGACACTATAATTTATTGCTGGAGATATATAGCAAGGACCCTTGACTTTTAGAAACGCCTGAATTATCCCCAGCATCAATTGCATCTGCTGATTTCTCATGATTTGTCATGGTTAGCTTAGGGTGTAGCAACACCAAACGCAAACTTGGTATCCAGACATTCAACAAAGAACCCATCCGTAATGTCAGAACTCTTAATTTCCAATAAAATAAATTTCCAACAAAAATTTCTCATGTCAAAGCTTGAAACAACTTCTTGACAAACTGCAGTTAACAACAAGAGCTTCAGCTTTCACCTCTACTTGTTCTGGTTGCTTTCAACATTGCCTCTGTGGACTGTTTAGCAAAAATCCTTTGTTTCAATTGGACATAGGGATATGCAAATTTTGATAGGAAATAAGCTGGCTTAGAAAAGGAAAATATTTCATACTAGACTGTATCTGTATCAGATTCTTGATCCCATTCAACAGAAAAATGCTTTTCATGTGCATGTTCGTAATAGCATATCAATAATTCATTCCCATCTTTAAGTGTATGTTCACCTTTGCATTTTTCGAGCTTAACGATGTAAAAGCTTGATGCATAAGTTCTTTGAGTTCTTTTGATGCATAAGTTTGTGCAAAAATTTCATGTTGCAATCTCGATTGATGCTTTCGTCAACTCTAGGAGTACTCTATTCATAAATAATTAGCTCATTTATGGGAAATGTATTTGTACCGAATGACCAATTTTTGGACGAGCATTTCTTCAACCAAATGCAAATAAATGCCTTTATGTCATGTTGTGGAAGTTTGTTGCTAAGACAGATCCCATTGCAATTCACGTTTTCATAGAACATACAACCAACTGCACAATACAAACAACTAATAGATGTCTTCTTCCTATGTCACACATCATTTGAATGCCATGGTTAGCAAATGCAGATGCTAAAGTACATTAAACCTTGTATGGACACACTACGTGAAACAAACTCCAACATAGACACACAATATACATAATACACCAATACACATAATAAATCTCATTACATGCCGAGCATTGCCCCAATAATATTGGGCACTTTAATAACCTCGATAACGTTGGGCACTCCCCCAAATGCATCCTTCTTCAGTTTATGCCTTGGAAATACCTTGGAGAGGTTCTTGCAGCTGAAGCTCATCCATGGATAACATTTATTTGAGCTTAATACAGGGCTTAATTTTTACATTGATCATCACTTATACTTACAAAAATATCAAATAATATATTTCTAATTTATGCAAGTTTTTGAACTAAGGAAAAGCCCAGCAATGTTGGGCAGGTTTTTCTAATGTTGTTTATTTTTCTAATGTTGTTTACAATCAAGTTTTCTTCTTGCCTTTGTCACTTGTGTTGATCTTTCTTTGTCCCTTGACTTTAATTTGCACCTTAGAACAATTGTATTTACTTGATTGGAGAATTAGCTGGCAGCCTATCACCTATGTTCGTAAACTAGAGCTGGATAATAGTCATCTATAGATACTTAAATTACATACGATATCATCAATATGTGTTCTAACCATTTACACACAACCTAAACTTAATTGCACCATTGGCTTCCCTTACCACCACGATTTCCATGAGATCCTTGTGTACATAACAATAGCCATTTTTAATGTTATTATATACTAGTGTATTCGAATTTTGCAGTTTGCCAAATGTGCATGACTTGTTTCACATACTCAACCTTATATGGTATAGCAATCACAGTATACTCGATAACGTGCAGACTAACTACGAAGAAGTATATAGACCAAATGAGAAACTTAGGCAAAGGATTTACCAACACAAATATCATAGCATATCACAATGTACTCGATAACGTGTAGACCAACTATGAAGAATAGGCCAAACGAGAAAGTTAAGGAACTCCAAATAAGAAAATGGCCCCAGACATTTGCCAATACAAACCATTTGACGACTACTGTGAGATCGAGATCCTTCATACTACAACCTCCCTTACAATAGAAAAAGACCTAATTCAGAAGCACCAAGCCATCTAACATGACTACAATATTTTCACTCAACTTCTAGCAAGTCCAAGAAATATTGATCCCTTCTTCTTTTCTTAGGTGTGTAAGAATTGGGCTCGAATACTAACATGATTCATTAGTTTGTGGTTTTGACCTACAACGGAGTCTTAAGTTAGATATCTCGCATTACATTTTGTGGGAAAATTAGACATGAAATGTAAAGAAACATTGTTGCCAGGTTGATCCCAAGGCCTCCAGCCCTTGTTGAAAGTAGAAAGCAAAATCTAGACGAGTTTGGAGCATTAAACCTGTCGATCCGAATTTGTCTCTCTGCCCCAGTGATTTTGCCATCTATGCATCCATAACGCCAGTTCTGATTTGCATATAGTATAAATGTACACAGAAAATTTAAGACACAAGTAAGAATTAACTCTTGCGTTCACCAGTCTTCTAGAATGTCAAGCATGTCTAGAAATTGCAAATAAACTAACGCCCTGTGACCTGCTGCTTTGAGCTTCACCATCATCTTGTCCAACAATAGTAATCTACCAGAAGCCTCTAATCGCTGCCTGGGTAGTATAGATTGAAAATAACGTTTCAACCAAAGGCTGGAAATGCGATATACTAGAATTACATTAACCCGTTTATTACCTCTTCGCTTTTATCCAGTTCAACCTTCTAAGAAAAACAAATGTTCGCATATTCTAGGAACCTCCATGACGATATTATTGCGTGAAATTTGGACCGTGATGCACAATCAACAAGATAACAATCAAAGCAGCTTACTAATCATAAAGGCCAAAACATGACGACAAAATACTAAATTGCTTGCCATTACAAACCATTGGACCACCATGCTGCAAAAGAACTTCATAGTTTCTAGTAAGAATCACCTTATATTAATCCTTTTGCAATGGACTCAGCACAACTCATAAAATAAATTCCTTCTTTGGGGGCAAATCCTTCATTAAAACTTTCTTCAGTTGTGCGGCAGAATAAGACAGGTATAAACATGCATCTGGATCGATATGTTACAGAACAATCAAATATAGCAGACAAATATAGCATGGGTGTGTTTGCCAATGACAATGCATCTGATAAGGTGTTAGATCATCAATAAGCCCAGCAGGTGAAGTAGAGGTTATTACTTTTGATGCAGATCTTTCAAAAGCAAATATATGGTACCATAATGGATGATTGTGAGATCTGTGACTGACCAGAAGAGAACATTGGATTTCTGAGAGGTGGCTGAACAATGCAGAGTGAAAATGAGGAAGGGCAAGATAGTAAGGAAGGAATTGAACGGATTTGGGAATAAAGAGGGCACGGCACCTTACCAAAATGTAGTATTTTAGCTTCGCATATGTGCTCATTCTGAAGAGCTGACACATCCAACGCAACAACAGATTTGCTTGATATAAACTTCATAACATTGTTAAGCCGATTTTAAAAGCAGACGGTTCTGAGTAGATGATTTTAAGAGCAGGCGATTTTGAGAAGCAGACGGTTCGAGAGAAAAAACATGAAAAGAAAATTTTTATGATAAGGTTAGACGCCTGAACCTAAAACTTGCACTTGGATGCCTAATTACCTGCAAAAGCGCACTTCAACAGAGGTTGGACTCCAAGATATTATGAGAAGGTGCCCATCCCTCTAGCTCATGCTCTGCTATGAAATGCACCGCTTGAAAAAAACCGTGGGTGTTCGTCTTGAGCTTCTAAATCCAGCAAATATGATTTGTTAGTTGAAGCTGCTATGGCATACTCCCGAATAAGTCGTTTTCACCCACTTACTTCAGATGCTTGATTTTTGCATAGCATTAAAATTCGTGCGAGGAAGGAGCACCGGTTAGCTGGTTTCCAAAGCGGCCGCCCACAACATTGGCGACCGCCAGTTTACAGGCAAGAGTAGGTTTGGAGCAGTTTTTGGCATATTCTGGGCATATTCTGGCATATACTTAGAATATGTCGAAAACCCACATGGACGAGGGTTTGCCTCCCTAGGGGCAAGGGTTAAATTTGCATGGCAGCCCTTCCATTCTTTTGAAGGGCGCTTCCAAAACTTGCCTTTCGGTTTGAATGGCAGTTTTTAACGTTGCCATTCTGCTGCATAGTAAATTTTTTGGCTGCCATTCAATTCAATAAATTAACAAATTAAACAGATAATAATCAAACCATGAACGTAATACTCAATGATTCCATATATTCATATTAAAAAGTTACTAGTAACGGGTGCCCGGCGTTGCCGGGCATAAATACAATTTTGTTGTAGGGATGAAACTTAATTCCTTGCAATTGTACGGTTTCATCATCTACATGCAAAACAAAAACAAATGTAGATAAGAATTTATGTTGGCATTAGATGGACTGAAAGCTTTAATAAAAAGGATGTTAACGGATTCGATTACCAGGCCAATGCTCATTGGCCTATAGATAGATAGATATTTGTTTTAACGTCTCTGCTCATTGAGTGCTTCTTTAAATAGTTATTTTAATGCTTCTTTAGATAGGTATTTTAATGACTATACAAAGGAGACATAAGTCAAGCATGCAAAACGGGCTTCAATGCTGCTGCTACTTTAGACTTGAATGCCTTCAAGCATACGACCATGAGAACAAAATGGATTTTCTAGTGAAGATGCACCAACAGCTGACCTAAAGTTTACTACATGGAGTTCCTTCGAATGAGGAATCATATGTTCTGATATTTAAAGCGGAAGTTCGTAATAGAAGGATCGGTAATATAGTGTTAAAAGTTAGAATATGGTGTTAAAATTTTGGTTACTCCACGTAATAGTATGTGTATATGCTTGTAACGGATTAGTGGAGTTCAAGATTCACTGCATGTATGGTTATAAAAACTCTTGCTTTCAATGGCTTATGTGCAATTTAAGCTTGTCAACACATTAATTGACCACTTTTTTAGCAACAAATTAAAGAGAAACTTTTGCTTGCAATGGCTCATGTGCAATTTAAGCTTGTCAACACATTAATTGACCACTTTTTTAGCAACAAATTAAAGAGATAATACATAGTTCTTAGTTATAAGTAACAAACATTCCTTATAAGGATGTTGTCAATCGAGCTTGATAGATTGTAAGTTGTTCATGTTAATTGTTCAATAGCTAAAGTTCTTAATAATTTCAGAATTTTGTTCATTTTCTATCATTCTATGCGTTGTTAAAACTTGAGATTTTATGTTTTTTGAGATTTTATGTTGTTATGCCTGGGAATGAAATTCGAAGCTATTGCATGGCCATCCAAGACATTTATCTCAAAAGATGTAATGCATCTCAGAATACATTAATGGTCCTATCATGCATATATGTATCCCATTGTAGATGCCTTGCCCGCTATTACATCTGTACAAACCATTGTATTTCTCTTATACGTAGCAAGAGAGTGCCTGAAGCTTCCATACCCTTAAGCATGCATTTAAGCTATGCATACTCATTGAAACGATGCAAATTCAGTGTTATTGAACAAACTTGAATCTTGCTCTTTTATTATATGCACAAATCTATCTAAATATATACGAATCGCTCGTCGTTGTTTCTTGATAGCACATTGAAGTCACTATTGGATGATCATCACAAAAAAATTGCATCTTTTATGTGGGAAAAGTATCTTCTCAAGTTAAAAACTATTGTCTTGATTGTTCTTAAAGTGGATGTTACAAATGCATAGGAGCAATACATGAGTTGTTTCTATAAGCTGAGTGAAGCGAACAACTGTAGTTGTGAAGATGAAATGGGATGAATTTTCTAGCAAAGCAAACAAAGCGAAGCTACTGAAGGAAACAATATATGAAGATACAGCTAAAACAACTCTATCTCTTGTATTACAACTATTCGCCAACTCTGAGTAGATTCTTCCAGATACATGTTTAAACCAACTGTATTACCACTTTATCTTTCTATTGCATCTGGACCTCCATGTTGGACCTATTGAAGAAATGTCAAGGGACATGGTTAAAACGACCTTTTACTGTCAGGCTGCTCATTGCCCAAGTAGTTCATTCCATAGTTCTTATTATAGAGCAGTCTCTGTCAAACAAAAAATTAAAATAGTATGAAAAGTCTCCTTCAATCTTGAAATTTATAAGTGACTGCAGTGGTTGCATATTTAGTCTGGAAATTTCTTCTAAATCATTAACAACAACATCATCACCTCGTCTAGAAAAAATTCTATTTAGTAAGTCGGTAACACCAATATAGCAGATTATTTGGCAAGAACATATTTTTAACTAAAAAGTAGGAAGCACAATTAGTAACCATATCATGAACTTATTCCTAACATCTTAAACATTCAAATGTTTTAAGCTACAATGTAGAAGCGCATGGCATGCTTAGTTCCAAAGCCTGATTTTCATCTTCAACAGTGCAACAAATTCTTCTGTTCCCATGAGCTCATCTAAGCTCCAAGCTGAGCCCCCAACAATTTGCCGATGAATCCCTGAGGGTGTTAAATGATGAAATAGCCCTGGATCCATGTGTTAGAACTTTCTCTTTAACTATACCATGGATTGCGCATTGTGAGTTATGTTTTGAAAAAATGCAGCCTATATTCTGGTAATAAGGGCAGAGTTTGTCCAACTTAGTACATCAATCACCACTGGAGAGAAATCTCGTCTGAACTTTCAATACTGAATGTGTTGGGAGTTCTTTCACTTCTGGTTTATCCTATATGTTTGCTAGTTACAAATTCAAGTGTGCTGATCAGAGTAATGGTCTGCACGCAGATAATGCACATGGGAACTTCGAATTGGGCCCCTAGAATGATCATATTTCTAAACTTGGTTTTAGACACTGCATGCCCAAGTTTACATTTGCTTGGTAATTGATGCATGAAAGGTATCTCCTTGTTTTGATATGCATATTTATATGACCTCAATAGTCTCAAACCTACTTAATTTGGCTTCATCATTGTGCATTTCAAGTGCGCAACCACATAAAAGAGCGTTGAACAATGAGCCTCATGCAGGCATAATTGTAGGCTTTAAAGGTAAAAGGAGCACTTGTCAACATATTAAAAATCAGAAGCAGATCCTTTAACATCAGATCCCCGCCATAGTTTCCAACTCTAGATAGTGGAACGAAGACAACCTCTCGAGGGGAAAGGGGCACATCAAAGCGTGGCCATAGGCAAAACCTAGGCAACATCTTATGGCACCATTTTTCCCTCCAACATGCGGTGAAAAAAAAAAAAAAGAGCTTCGAATGCACATATGTAATTAGTGTTCCATATAGAAAAAGCAAAAATCAAAATGATAATAAGCTTCATGCTTGCATGGATTTTCATAGATGTGTATTCAACGAAATGGTATGGAGCGACATGCAAAAATGATTCAAAGATGAACATTTTTTTAAGATCCAAAGATCATTCATAACCTAGAAAGCATCTGCGCGAGAATGCATTGGAGCACAAACTTGCAAATTATGTTGATGTAGCATGTCGATTTTGCTACGGACCACATCTACAACCAAAGTTGCAGTTCTTCAACATGTAAACTTAATTCTAATTGATGTGTAGGCAAATGGTGGCTACGATGGTTGCTTCAAATCCATTTCTAGGACTCTAAAGACACAGAATACATGCAACATAATGCCACATAAAGGGGAGGAAAGATATGAAGTACCTCTTCTCTGATCATGCTCATCATCGTGGCTGTAACTTTTGCAGATTGAAATCCGGCATGTCCGCATGCCCTTAATAATATATATAAATATAAAATGCGAGAATAAATCAATAATCGGAAAAGGATTAAAGATATAGCACTTACAATTTCTCCATAGCCATAGTATACAACTTGCCTAACGGTTGGGGCTTTGAGAAATCCAAACAGTCTCATGGTGTTGTGGAGTTCTTGCCAAGTACAAAACAAATTGAGTTAGCATCAGCGATCAAAGTAAGAAATATGAAAAAAATGGAGCATTGTATTTGCTACAAATTTCAACAACTTTTATGCCTGATACACATCACTCTAATGAAAGCAACTTTGGAGCTATATAATCATGACATGCATCAGGGAAACAGACAAATTTGCTCTATACTTTGTCCCTCAAACTTTAGAGCCAGAGATTGCTCAAACCAGAAATTTTTAAGGAAAAAAAGAGGTCTGGTAATCCAAGAGCAAAATTTTAAGGAAAAAAAGAAGAAGCCTGGCAATCCAAGAGCAAAAGAAACCTTGCAACAGTAGTTGGAGCCATGCATTTGTTGTGGCCTCCAAATGCAATGAGGCATGCATCCTAGACAGACATGCGGTTGTCATAACTTGCAATATAAAATAGAATGATTGTGTGATCAACTTGAAGCAGAATATATAGATAATGGATATGGCTTTAATTGACAGTCACATATTAAGGACGTGGATATGTAAAAGGGCACTTAGCAAAATGCTACATATTTAGAGAATCGATATATGAATGGGCTTCTTCTATTTTGCCCATGCTGAGTCAAGACTCTATAGCAACGATCTTATCTGAAAAATGAAGCTCAATAATCTCACTTGAAAGAGAACATGTAACAGTGAACATATAATTCATGCAGTAAAAAACCTGACTCTTTTTATATAATCGTAGTCTCTCAACACTTACCTCCTTGCATAAAAGCTTGTATCGGTTGCAAGCAAACGATTGAAACCCTATGAAGAGCAGAAGAAATAAAAAAATAGGATGCACACCCAAAATATGTTCTAAGGAAGCAATTTCGTGTCCTTCCATGATTAGGAAGATTCGCCGACATAAATTTTTCAAGAAAAAATCTCGGATAAAGATCTGTGGAATACCTGAAATTTGCCAGACAATAGAAGTCCGAGGATGCTTAAGCCCTGGATGCTTATTTTTTGTGCATTAAAAATTCCACGGATGCCACAAACGCCAGACTAACCATACTGTCCGATAAACATCTGGAGACATTTGGAAGCCATATCCAGAGGACGTCCAGAGGTATCTGCAAGCCAATAATCCCGGCAAAATATGCTTATGTTGAACTGGCGCCACCCTTCTACTTCCTAATTTCGTCGAAGTCCATGCCTCCATCCGGAAAGCCAAAAACCCATAAATCATACTACGAAAACAATTGCCGATTTTTGGATATCTGAAACTTTTTCCGGCAGTTAAAAGCCCTTAAAACCTTAGGAAACTAACTTTAAAAAAAATCCAAAAAGTTTTTTTCCATACCGGAAAAACCCAAATTAAAAGAGTTGACAATGACAAAGCACGACGTTGCTTTTGGTCCATCCAATTAGAAAAAATCAATTCATAACAATGGTATTGGTATGGTATATGCCAACGAACTTTTTTTCAAATCGTATTGAAACCTATGCAAATTCAACCCTTATAATATTGACACTGAGGCAAGGAAAAAATTCGAGATATAAAATAATTAAAATAAAATATTATATGCATACATAAAATTAGAAATTTTTAAAAATGATAGCCATTCTGTTGAATGGCTATATTATGTTCTGCATTTCGGTTTGAATGGCAATTTTCTATATTGCCATTCTTTTGCATGGCAATTTTCTATATTGCCGTTCTCTGCATGGCTGGAAGGCTCCAGAATGGTACTGCAACGTTCAAATTTAACCCTTGCCTAGGGGCAACCCAAAAAGAAACGGACAAATGTGCAATTGGATGCTAGGGAATTTTATTAGCAACATTTGCAGTGAATTTGTCATGAATCTTTGCAAGCATGACCTTTAACGTGACGAAGACCGATTGGTTGAACTTTTTTTGGCCGAACTATTTTTTAGCACGTTTGCACAAACGAGGGTAGAGACTTTGGGGCAATTTAAGGCTATCCACGTTGCAGCCAGCTGGGATTATTGTGCACGTGGAAAGCCTTGTAGTCGCTCGATTTCATCTATGGTGGAGAAAAAAACTTCGAAATTCCAGCATGTCCGTCCATGGGTAGCGCTGGAAGTTATGGCCAGGCTAGGGAATTCGATTTGGGATTACGACATTACCGGAATTCGAATTGGCATCAGGCAAGTTTGAAAGCTCAGGTTTCCTTATTGCTTTGTTTTAAGAAGCTATGTTAATTTGTTGGTTTCATCCGTTGTTGTGCAGACCAAGCTCTAAGCTTTGAGGGATTTCAAGTTCTAAGCTTTGAGGCATTTTGGTTCCACCGGATGTGGGAATTTCATCATTGAGAAAGTAAGTCAGTAGGACAAACTTGAAGTTTCATATTTGCATAGGAGAATTTCATATTAGGATAGGATTTGATAGGATGTGGAATGCCATGATTTCAACTAAAGCTTATTCATGCCCTTCTTGGTGAGGTTGTAAACACGAATATGCACAAGAGATATTTGACAAGATGTCATTATCATGCGAGTGAATGCAAAAAGGGCTTTTAAATCTTTTACTAGATTGCATCTCAAGTCTTAAACTCGCTAGCGATGTGAAAACTACCATCTACGCCACTTTGGAGGAGGTCCCAATCTTCTTCGATAGGATTGGTGATCTCACGGATCCTTTTGAAACAACACCTATTTCATCCAACTAATTGGGCTATCACGGATCATGACATTGGATGATCTTGGCGGTTGAAGGCCTTGTTCATCATAAGCTCCACAGACACCACGGTTTGATGGAACTTCCCTATATCTTTGACATCCAAGAGTAGCTTATAACTATGGATGGCAGCCCTTTTCAAATCAGATTTAACTTCGTGCACTACTGACCACGTAATGAGGCAATCCCATTCCCAACAAGTGATCAAGGGTGCATAGATCCGTATGACCATGAATAGTTTAAAAATGGAGGCAAGAACCCACAAATAAATAATCACATAGATTAAGAACCCGCAAGTGACAAAAGGGTGCTAGTCTAGTATAAAACAATGGGAGAACAACTCAAAAGACATAAAGAATTATAGGGCTGAAACAAAACTCGATGCTTTTTTACATCTTTTGAGTTTGGTGAATCCATATATACACAAAGCAAGAGATGAGATACTTATGCTTGTGTAAAGAATTTCTTAGTCATGCGGGTTAAAGTTAAAAAAAGCGGTAGTATTACGGAAAATGTCATCACTATTTGCTTACGCCTATTCCATTACTGCGTCAAGCTAACGGGATGAGATACTTATGCCTGCGTAAAGAATTGCTCAGCCATGCAGGTTAAACTCAAAAAAAAAACGGTAATAACTTGGAAAATGTCATCCGAGCTTGTGCAATGACATGGAAGAGCTTGCATAGTCTATGCGGATTTTGAGATGGTAGAAGTTGCATGACCAAACTGCTTTGCACATAAATTATCTCTTTAGAAAGTTTTGTTGGTACCCTCGGGAATTATATGAAGAAAAGATGAGATGGAAAGACAAAAGCAAGCTAAAAGCACATCTTTGCCTATACATTGGCAATCTTCTTGGCTGAAATAAACAAGTGAGTGAAACTAGATGGCGGTTACATACTAGATGCCGGGTTCATGCATTTGATTTGGATCAAGATAAGGAAGGATTGGCAATGAAATAGGCTTTACTTTCGAAGCATTACTTGTCTTTTAAGGTCTCATTAGAAGCGCATTAAGTTATGTGGGTGAAAAATGGTGCATTACACATTAATTATAACACTCTTCTTGATTGTGTATTGGCTTTATCCATTGTCGTCGTGCGGACCAAGTTCTAGGCTTTGAGGGTTTTTTGGGATTACGACATTACTAATTTGAATTGGCATCAGGTAAGTTTGAAAGCCCTGGGTTTCCTTATTGCTTTATTTTAAGAAGCTCGTTAATCTCTTTGGTTTCATCCGTTGTTGTGTAGACCAAGCTCTAAGCTTTGAGGGATTTCAAGTTCTAAGCTTTGAGAGATTTTGGTTCCACAGGATGTGGGAATCTCGTCATTGAAAATGTAAGTAAGTAGGACAAACTTGAAGTTTCATATTTGCATAGGAGGATTTCATATTAGGATAGGATTTCATAGGATGTGGAATGCCATGATTGCAACTAAAGCTTATTCATGCCCTTCTTGTTAAGGTATATTGCACCTTGGATATGCTAACCCGGTATATTTCTCGATGTTGTTGAGATTTGGATAGCAATTGTCTTCCTCGACCAAAAGAATTTCGTTCGTCTTTGCCATCACTTGATATGCTTGCTGCCAGCTCTGAGAGGTAAGTTTCTTTCATTCTTGTCTTCACATTCTTATAAATACATGGTTGTTATTCGAAGCCCAAAGAAAAAAGTGAAACATTAGCGAGGATTGCTTTTCGGCAAATCGGCTTTATGATCCCAAAATAAAGATATAATAGATGGACATTTTAAAATTGGAAGATATAATAGATGTCGATCATATTGTTATCCTTCGACAAAGCGCATCCATGACCATATTGTGAAGAATGGCTTATCACAAGATAGGGTTTTAGGCAATCTACTTATACACGTATGGAAAGTGTGGAGTTTTGGAAGATGGAATGGAGGTGTACCAAGGAATGCAAAAGAAAGAATTCTTTTACTTGGAGCATCATGATTGCAGCATATGCACAACATGTGCTTTTGCAAAAGGCTAGATATTCATACCATCAAATGCCCCAACAAAATGTTGTGGCGAGGAACACCATGATTGCGGTTTATGCCCAATGAGGACAGATCAAAGAGGCCTCCAAATTTTGCAGATGTTGCTTGTCCTAAAGTAATTTCATGGACCACTATGATGTCATGTTTATGCGCATCAAGGGCAAATGAATAGGCTCTTGCTTTTTTTTAACATATGCCTCATCGCAATAATGTGATATCTTGTAACACAAAGAATTGCAAAAAGATGTCTAAAACATGGGGAAACCGATAAAGCAATTGATCTGTTTTGGCGAATGCCCGAACGTAATGTCGTTTCATGGAATGCTATAATTTTAGCTTTTTACTCAACAGGGGAGATCTTGAACAAGCTCTCATCTTGTTTCAACAAATGCCCTGAAGCAGGATGTGGTTTTATGGAATGTGATGATCACGACCCCCATGCACAATATGGCAGCTTTGAAGAGGCTATCTGAGATGTTTGAGCGGATGCCTTGGCGGATTGTAGTCTCACGAATAAAATGGTTGCAGCATATGTGCGGCATGGGTACTTCAAGGAGGCTTTTTGCCTTTTCCAACAAATGCCGCAATGGGATTCACCTCCGCGGAACAACATCATTGCAAAGCATTTGTTCAAGATGGCCAGCTTTTGACGAAGCCAGCGGCCTACTTTTCCAAATGCCTCATAAGGATGTAATTTCATGGAATGCTCTCATATCAGCCTATGTGTGTTACAAGCGAGAGGTTAATCGAGGCATTTTTTCTTTCAAGGAATGCAAATTGATTCTCTAAGACCGGATAAAATTACTTATATAAGCCTTTTTATGCATGTGCTAAAGTGTGAAACTTTAGTTTAAGGAAAACGATAGATGCCCATGTCATGAATGGTGGATTTGAGAAGGATGTGGCTATTTCCAATGCCCTTGTATGGAAAAAGTGGGACATTTAAGAGATGCACCTTTCGGTTTTGGATAAAATGTCAACACAAAAACACGGTGTCATGGAGCACCATAATAGGGTTGCCAAAGATGGACATGGCAATGAAGCGATTAAAATGTTTACAAAAGAAGCTTAAAGATGTTTTGGTTGATATTGCAACTTTTGTTAATCTTCTTTACTTGTACTTATGTAGGGTTGAGTAAGGAGGGTGTCATTATCTATTTGTATCCATGGGTAGGGAGAGTATCATTTTTCATTTTCCCAATGATAGAGCTTTATAACCGCTTCATAAGCCTTCGTGGTAGATTTGGACAATCGGGTGAGGCAAAAGTTTTAATTAATGGCGCACCATTTGAGGCTGATATAACATGTTGGAGAGCCTTGCTTGGTTCATGTAGAGTTTATTCGGTGTTGCCGAGGGAAGGTCTTTGCCAAACATGCCTTCAAGTTAGATCCACAAAATGCATCATCTTATGTACTCTTGTCAAACATTTATGCTGCGGTGAATGGTTAGACGAGATGATTGAATAAAATAATATCGGAAGCATTACATTTAAACATTGAACATGTTGAAGTTATAATTAGAACACATCTTAACTTTGTAGTGACTTCTTGCCAGGAGTAATAAGTAATGAGATATTCTAGACATATCTTCGTACCAAGTATCGGATATTCTTTCTGCGAGAAAATCAAATTAATGATGTAAAGACCATGGCCTTTTGGAATCCCAATGGTTTTTGTCCTTGTGAATCAGAATAGAATTTAACATGTAGTGATGTCAAACATTGCATGAATATGCTTGTGATGATAGCATGAGCTTTTATAATGTTTAATTTGTAAGACTATACCCGTTCAAGGCTATATTGCAAAAGAATAATCTCTTGAATGTCATTTTGCGGATAAGATTTTGATAGTTGTCACACAATCTCTCTCGCACGCAGAGACTCTCTAATCTTTCGAAGTTATCGTTCATCTTGTCTTTCAATCAAGACTGGATTTTATCAAAAGAAAAGAACATTTGAGTTTAAATTTTCAATTTTCCTCCGGTGGAGCCGCAACCACCGGCGTTATTGCAAGGTGCGCGTGTGTTAACCGCCTCTTCATAGGAGCAACCGCTTTTCTAAACACACAAAGGCTTTTAAGCCATGTCATAGGCTAATCACATAAGAAAATCGACGACCGCTTTATTGTTTTCTCCAATCCTTGGATTGAGGCAATCTGATTGTGCATTATGCGTGTGCATGCATGGAAATTTATCTTTGCCAACTTCATATTATATAAGACTTGATCCGTATTCTAATTTCTAAAATGTACTTCAAAGACAACTAGGCGACCATGCCAAAGAAACAATGGTAGTATCATTGATTTTGTTACATATGGAGAGAGAGATCTGGTACTTACAAATTGTGCGCGGTGAAGATAAAGTGTTCCTTAAGCTCCAAATTCGGTGCCAGATCAATATCCATCATGCTTGTCATGTTGCAAATCTAGTATTACAATTGAACCATTAACCTAGTTAGCTCATATAGTGGCAATTCTACTCTCTTCCTTTGTCGCATTCCTTGCTTATGAAACAAGCAAGTTAAAATTGCTTATTTGTCTTTGAAATGTGCCTTTCATTCAGTTTTTCAGTTTTTTATTGTAGCTTACTCTTGGAAAAATACATGCATATCTAGAATATATAGTGCTTTATAAGCTAAAAAGATCTAGTTTTCCTTAAAGTGAAAACACTATTGAATTTAAAAGAATGTCAAATCACTTTCAAATTTGTTGGTTTCCATATGTAGTGATGGCAATACAAAGTACATCATGATTTAGGCATACATTTTGGAGCTGAGACCATTGGATGATGTATCCGTCTAAATGACACCCAGCTTCCCAATGGGGGTTACATTTACACCATACTCCAACTTGATACTGACAACTAAGGTTGACATCACCTCCTGCAGAGGACGATCTAACAACGATGCAGTTCATATTGTTAACCACAATGCAGCCCTTGCCATAGCAAAAGCATTGTGCATCGAAGGGCCACCAATGTGGCAATCGAATCGGACATGCAACCTTGGCAAAGTCTTGATACATTCATAATACATCTGAAGGTCATCCTTTAACACTTCTAAAATGCTCAAAATGAGCCATTACTAGTTTGCTTAAGGGAGCACCCAAACCCCTTTAGCCAAACATAGTAAGCTTCTAGATTTCTAGCAATCTTCCTAGATCGAACAATAGACTTGGGACGAAGTTGGATGAGCTCCCGGATGGGGCGAACTTATACTCAATTGCAAGGGCGTTAGGGTATTTAGCTTTGTTGCAAGAACTATTGGACAAGCTCCGGGGTGACATGTTGAGTGAGATGCACATGTAATAGCGACCCACCTTCGCTTGTGGCGGTGGGGTGAGACCCTCTAGTTTAAGGCACGTTTGGGAGGTAAAAATACTGCGGTGTATGATTTAGAACTATTAGCCACATTCCATTATTGAAGCCATGACCCGGTGTAGACCATGGTGGCATAATGGCTGCCCCATTTTCTCATAAATTGGGCCATTTGTGCCCAAGATCAAGATGTGGCCTTGAAATTTTAATTATATACCTGGAATATGGGATTGTTCCATTGCTTTTGCTCGAATTCAATTGAGTAGATGTTTTTTATTCAGTGTATGTATCGCAACAGATAATATATTATTGCAACATAATCATGCTTTCTTAGAGGATGGGAATTTCAGATAATCTACTGCAAAGTGTTGTTGCCTTGTACTAGAGAGCCCATGTTTCAGGAGATTCCAATATTTTTGCCAAGCGTTTGGAAGACGAGAAACTACATTTTTTATTTTGTAACTAGAAATTAGCAGTGCTTCTTATCGCTTCTTAACCGTTAGATTAAGTGTTTTTAAAAAAAAATTCAATGGTGCACAAGTCAAGATGCTCTCTCCTGCAATCCTGTGCGTCCATTCTGAGTCTTTTACAGGTCAAACTTGGGGTGTTTGACCTGCACCTAAAATACACACAATATACATCAGACCATGCTGTATTATGGCAAGAAATACAGTCCTGTGTATTATACATGTTAAAGAGGGCCTGGGGAATCGAACCCCAGTTAAACCTGAACCTGAACTCAAATACCTGTATGTGTCAAAGCAAAAGAGAACCAAATGAATATAAGGAAAACCAGAAACTAGGAGTCTGAGGAATTGAACCTCAGTTACTAGCCATTACTCAACCAAGCATAAAGAGGCTTCCACAGAGTGGAGCCACGTTATCTAAGGGGCCAAAGCCCTCTAAAAAGTGAAAGGTAGCGTCGGTAACAAGATACATTTGAATAAAATCAAAAAAACACACCAAAAAAGCGACCATGGGTCTGCAGGGGATGAGGTCCCACGACCCACTAAAACAAAGACCAGAAAGTAAAACAAAGCGGTGGCTGCCACCATAAATGGCAGCCAAGATAAAAAGTTATTTTTCAGCGAGTTCAACATGTTTCATTATCAGATCAAAACAGCCAAAGTTCAACAAGTTTATCAATTTCTAGCCCGCCCAACCATAGCATCCCTCACCAACAAGTCAATTTGCCGGATCTCCTGAGTCAGTAAAGCCCTGGCAAGGCTCATGTGAGAGCGTAAAGCATGGATATCCGATGGCAAAACACCAAAGCGATCCCAAACATTGCCCAGATAAAGGCGACATCCATAGCCCCATAGAAATTGCGAAGCCGCCCTCTTAAGTATCCGCAAAGGAAAGCGGCTATCGCGGTGAGCTTGATACCAAACTGTATCACACAATTTAAAACTCCTCAAAGCCGGTGAATGTCTCTTCTTCTTGGGAGGATAAGCAAGAGGATTTGGATGAGAGTCATCCACAGCCGCAGCCACAAACCCAGGGCTTATATGCACATCAACAGGAGTCACATGCACAGGAGTTACATGGACTTCAGAAGCTTCCGTCTCCATAACACGAAATCAACCTGGAAAATTACAAAGCAAACAAACAAACAAGCAAGAATTAGAAACCTGTACATAGCTCGCCCACAAACAGATCTCATCCGACTGCCATTGTATGATCTCCAGTATGAATGGGGATGAAATCGGCACCAACATCAGGTACATTGGCCTGAGAACCAAAAGACCTTTCATCCAGGTCCTCAAAGTTCTCGTCCTGCTCGTCTGCAGGGATGCTATCATCCCAATAGCGGCGCCTGCCAGGCCCATTCCTCTCAACTGGAACATACCCCGCTGGCAGCCCAAATATAATAGCCCTGACATCTGATGGCAAACAAGAGGAAGGATTCAGAAGTACACGCCAAGCAGCCCTTACTCTATGCTCATTAATATGAGCAGAATTAGAAGGGATGATCCAGGAGCTGCTGAGCGTATATTTAGAAGACCTCAACATCTTACATACAGTATAAGTTAGACTAGGTGTATGCCTCCGTCCGCCATGGTAAAAAACAAAGTGAGCAGCCTTATTCATCAGATTTCTGTTATCAAGAACACACAATCCTTTAGTATCACCTGCCCCCCATCTAAGGTATAGATCTTTACCCCTTTCAACCATTCCCTCGGATACATTGTACAGATGACAAGTATAATGCACTTTTGCCGATATCCTTCATACAATGCAGACCATGCCCTCAAAACAATGGAGCTTGGTGTTTTTTAAGGCCTTGCAGATCAAAACTACGCCCGTGGGCTTGGGCTTCCAGTTAAAAGCAGATTTAATAGCCTCATTCACGCTCTTTGGATTTCTAAAACGACATCTTAAAGCGGCTGTACATGCGGATGGTGGTGAGGACCCTCTTTCTAATGCCACGGCCTGGCCAGGCATTTAGAGTTCTGCGTAACAAAACAAGGCCATCATAAAATGATCTTGGCACATCTTGGCGAGAAAAGACCAGTGTGACGAAACATCAAGCCAATCCATTCATATTCAAATCCACAAATTGGAACAGACCGGGTTGCGGCCCAGGCGGATGGGAAGGAAGCATCACTGGCTTCTAGCAAGGCCGACCACTGACTTGCTCGGCGGGGACATGGCAACAAGAACAAGGGACCAAGACAAAAAAAAGGGAAAACGAGGGGATGCGCGGCGCTTACCTTCAAGGCGATGAAGATATGTGAGCAAGATCATCGGCTCCATGCCTATCCCTGCGCCAAATTTAGAATCGCCCAGTGCGCTCTCCTCAACAAAATAGGAAGGCAAGAAAGGAACCATCGAAATAAAACTAAACCCTAAAATACCCTTTCTCGGCCAAACTCAGGTATTTTATCAGTATTTATACGGTTTTAATACAAATACATTCCAAAAACCTTTATAAATCTTATGTAAGAAACATACGACATTTCAACCAGCAGACATTATAGAGAACTTCATGTTACAAATTATAGAGGCAAAAGAGCATTATCAAAACATAAACATGTAATTTATGTAAAAAGTAATCAAACGTGCTTTTGACTAGTTTTTTTTTTCTTTGTTTGCTCCCTGCTAGCTATGGCGCTCCGGCGAGGTGCCCAGTTCTCCATCACCCGCCTCACGTCTGGCCTGTTTAGAGCTTTCTCATCCTCCGCCCGTGTCGCTGATTACCGGTCTAATGGCAACCCAGCACAGGTTTCAGCTGAAAACGCAATCAAATCTGGTCCCCGGAACAACTGGACCCGCGAAGAAATTCAAGCTGTTTATGATTCTCCTTTGCTGGACCTCATGTTTTACGGGGTAAGCTTATTTGGGCGTGCATGCCATTGTAATTTGCTGTGTATGTATTCTGTTCTTTTCTTCACACGGAGCTGCCTTTATGGTGTTACTCTCAGACAATTGTCTTCAAGGTTGCATTAGTTTTATAGTATGCGTCTGAACATTGCAATACATGTTGGAATATTAAAAATTCCAACGAACTCTCTGTAAGTTTACACGCTCATATTCTTGGCTTGGCCATGTGTCCTTCTGATCCCTCTCTTCCTTTCGTTCTTCTGAGTTCTCAAACATGCATTGAGAGTGTGGTCCCGAGCCCTACTGGGGAGAGGACGATAGTGTAGTGTCTCCATTATCATATCATATATATTCCGTGATTCAGCATGTTGATCTCATATCTGCAACAATACAGGCTCAGGTTCATCGACATGCACATAAGTTTAGGGAGGTCCAACAATGCACTTTACTTTCTATTAAAACTGGTGGATGCTCAGAAGATTGTGCATATTGCCCTCAGTCTTCACGATATAACACAGGTGTAAAAGGTCAGAAGCTTATGCAAGAGGAAGAAGTGCTTGAGGCAGCAAAGAAGGTACTTTTCACCTACCTACTTTGTTTTAAGGTTTGGTTAAAAGGTGCGGAAATTAAGAGCAGAAATGTTTAGATGTGTCAATACAGGCTAAAGAGGCAGGAAGCACAAGGTTTTGCATGGGGGCAGCTTGGCGAGAGACAGCAGGAAGAAAGACTAATTTCAGTCAAATTCTAAACTATGTAAAAGAGATTAGGTAGAGGTGCTACTAAACTTTCTAAATGATAATTATGACTTACAAATAAGTGAGAGCAAGGGTTTCTTATTTTTCTGGAAAATGCATTTTATAATTATTAATCTTTTTCCACAGGGGCATGGGCATGGAGGTATGCTGTACTCTTGGAATGCTGGAGAAACAACAAGCCGAGCAGTTGAAAGAGGCTGGTTTGACTGCTTATAATCATAATTTGGATACCTCTAGGGAGTATTATCCTAATATTATAACCACAAGAAGCTACGATGAACGTTTAGAGACACTGCAGTATGTTCGAGAGGCTGGAATTAGTGTATGCTCAGGTAGTCTAAAATAGTCTAAAATCCATTATCTTAGGCATCTTTAGAAATGAAATGCTTTTTTTGCTGACCTACGTTCCACTTTGTTCTCTTTTGTCTTTTTTAGGTGGTATTATAGGAATGGGAGAGGCTGAGGAAGATCGTGTTGGATTGCTACATGTTCTAGCTACTCTACCTGAACATCCAGAGAGTGTTCCAATCAATGCACTCGTTCCTGTTAAGGGCACACCGCTAGAGAATCAAAAGGTTGAAACGTAGTTCATAAATGGTCTTTGCAATTCCATTACCCCTGTTCAAGTCTTTTTTACTTTTTCTGTTACTTATCAGCCTGTTGAGATCTGGGAGATGGTGCGTATGATAGCCACTGCGCGAATTATAATGCCCAAGGCTATGGTCCGCCTATCAGCTGGGCGGGTCAAGTTCTCTCAACCAGAACAAGCCTTATGCTTCATGGCAGGTGCAAATTCAATTTTTACCGGCGAGAAGCTTCTGACAACTCAAAATAATGATTTTGATGCTGATCAACAAATGTTTAAGATTCTTGGTCTTATTCCTAAACCCCCTTGCTTTGCTGAACAAGAGTTAGAAAGGGATTGTGATGTTGAATCCGTGGCAGCAATGTAATCTGTCTGGACCGTGCACACCCTTCTGAGGCAATCAATTATTTCACTTACAATTTCCTCTATGAATACACAAACTGCAAAGATTGATAGCACTCAATCGTAATTTGTTCAAGTTGTGTTTTTATATGCAATCTAAGGGAAACTGTAGTTTTGGTTGTAACAGCAAAGCAATAAGGTTTGCCTAAATCCAAATCATGGAAGAAATATCTTACTGAGACATTTGGAACTGTGATTTATTTGAATTTAGGGAGATAAAGACTTGTATATGGTTTGACAGGTGAGCTGGCAGCAAGATGGTTCAATGAGGTATCTTACAGCTTTTAGCTCCCCTACCAGATTCCATTTATGTGGTCTTTGGTATGGCATCTTGCACGTCCCGCTGAGAGATCATATATTAAAGTAATTTTTGAGTTGCTTTACGTTTAAACAGTCAAAGGCCCCTTATTTTTGAATGGATTATGTACATTTTATACCTTGTTTTTAAGAAGCGTACCTTATTTTATAATTATAGAGTCAGGTGTTCAACTGAACGGACACAACAGCAGTGCGGTAGACAAAATTGTGGAGCTCATCCAGGAAAAACAATGAACTCAGAAATGAAATTTGAGGACCATAGAAAGCATAAATAGTATTCAGCTTTTACAATCAAGTGGAACATAAATAAAAATACTAAATGACAAGGCTAAAGTTAGAACTTTGCAAGGTAGGCCATGCGCTGGCAGCTCATCAAGGTAGGCCATGCTTTCATCCCACCAAAATTCTTCTCACAAAATCTTAACTGTTAAGCAGCAGCTCAAGGATTTGTGCTCATTTTTTTATCTTTTACATTTCAAATTCATATATTCTTGACTTGCCATACTCATCTTTGACACCTTAGAAAAGCAGCAAGAGGGATATGATCGAGATACGTAAAGACTGTTAAGACATTAAGACAAATAGATGTTGAACAGAAGATATGAACAAGCAAACGAAAAGATAAAGAAGGCCAACTAGAAAGAAAGAAGGCAGTTTGGTAAAATGTCAAGAACAACATGGGCCATGCCCAAATAAAACGTGGCTAGTTAGGTTGCAAAGTAGCCGATTTTGAAAATTTGGCAAAACAAAGTATATGCAAAATCGAAGCACTGGTTTGCAAAAAAAAATAAGATAGAAAAAATGGCATTAGCAATAGGCGATATGGCAAGGATTTGACAGAACTATCAATATGGACATCATGTTTTCCATCTATATTTGTGCCTAATGATTTGCAACAAAATGCTAGAGGTTTTCAAGACTAAAATTGAGATATAATCTCCAGCTCATTAACATGTCCCTTTCCAAAGGATCCACTAGAATCTATTGCCATTTTAGAATCTGCAGCCAAAGTTGGACCATGGACCAGACAAACAGGATGATCACCATCAGCCCTTGAGACCAACATGGAACTCTCACCATCAACTGCTTCTTTTTCTTTTGAAAGTTATTATGTCAACTGCCGGGAATGTTCAGTTGGAATAGTATAGTACAGATGCGTGAGAGCTATAGCCTCCACCTATAAGAAAACATGGTCTGAAATGGGCTTCAGAATCATCAAGATGTAAAAATTTTGGTCTGATCACTATTGCTATCCACAATGTAGTAAGTTGGTTAGAGGGGCCAATTTCCTAATAGTTTAGGCAATATAAAAGTTTAGCGTTTCCAGATCAAATGTTATATGCACCCTTTCTATTTAAGGTAATATACTACCCTTCATTATTCTAGGTTTAGGATAAGATAAGATAAGATAAATTTTTTGGCATTAAAGGATTTTATTGTGGCAGAAACTTTGATGGTTTATTGCATGTGTAGCTACATAGGTGCTTCTCTTGGAAGCCATTCCCCCTTTTTGCAGAGTTTACTATATCTGTGGATAGGCTTGCTATATGCAACTAGAGGTGAGTCCATTAGGCTAGATTCTTGCAGGTAAGACAACTTTATTTGCGTAGAGCTTATGACTTTACCTAAATCGTAGAGCCATTTTAGAAGCAGCAGTGGTAGAATGAGATGTCAACCAAAATGACATAGACCTCACATGTAAAATGTTTGCCTTCTTAGTCTAAGCACCTACAATTTTTCAACTCTTATATTTGATGTCAAATACATGCATCATAAAAAAGAAACCCTAGTAAACGTACATGAAAACAACAAAATCATACAGAAGATAAACTCCATGTCCCATTTGTACTCTAGAGTCGAACCCAAATCCATTCCTTGGCACTGCAAATGGGTACTCTCTCACATGTGAACAACCACCAAGAATGTTGAGAAATGTGGCAATACTTGGTCTTATTGATTCTTGTTGCATTGAAAAATCACCTAATTACTCTTGGACATTTCCATACTATGCATATCCATCAAACAATGTATTCTAAATAACCTTACACCTTATAGACATGTTGCATAGCACCATCTACAGTTCTGCATTTACAACGCATATTAATGCGTGCACTTCCCAACAAATAGATCTAATTCACACCCAGATTGAATAATGCATACTTGAAAATATTTGCCAGCCACATGCACATTCTAGTCTTTTCTAATAAGGAAAAAGAATATATATTTAAGGCCTTGATGGACACAACAATGAGATTATGCTTTAATATTCACCATCCATACAAATCTATCGATCCATTCATCCATCCATCCATCCATCCTTCTTCTATCTATTAAACATATAAATGTTCTTATGTTTGACGTGTCGAATCCGGAGCATCAACTTGAGACCCTACGGGCTCACATTGCTTTGGGATGTATCCTATGATGTAGATGGCTTGGAAGTTTATATGTAAGCGATCCTACAATCCAAATTGATTTTGATTATGATCGTCGATTTGAGACCCTACAACTCACATTGCTTTCGAATATATCTGTCGTTGCAGATGGCTTGAGAGTTTATACATAAGGGATTCTACGGTCTAGATTGATTTTGACCCAGATCATTGGTATTCTTGTGTTTGTTGCACCAAATCTAGAACGTTGATCTGAGATCCTACTGCTCAGGTTGCTTTGGGATATTTCATATGTTGTAGACAGCTTGGAAGTTTATATGTAAGCGACACTACGGTCCAAATTGATCTCGATTTTGATCGTCGATCCGAGATCCTACAATTCATGTTGCTTTGGAATATATAGTATAGTTCAATGCTCCCAAGCCTCCCATTTCAACCACTACATCAAGTATTACTTCTTTGGAAACCACTACACTAAGCATAACTTCTTTGAAACTATTGATGATTTAAATGTAGTAAGTGTGGGCATGTAGATGTTCTACAATGTTCTAGATAGAGTATTGTAGACTATTTTAGATGTGTATGGGTAAACACCTCAATTTAAAAATAAAAAGTTTGAAACAAAAGAGTGTTCTAGAATGTTCTAGATGCTCATGGACAAGCATCTCGGTTAAAAATAAAAAATTTAAAGTGTTCTAGAATGTTCTAGATGCTCATGGGCAAGCATCTCAGTTAAAAATAAAAAATTTTAAAAAAATGATCCATAGACAGTATTCTAGATGTTCAAGGGTAAACACTTCTAGCAAAAAATAGCTTATTTTCAAAAATATTGCAAAAAGAGTGCTTCATCAAAATAAAATTGGATGGAGTGTTATAAAATATTCCAGATGTTCATGGATAAGCATTTCAATTTAAAAACAGTAAGTTTTAAAAATGTTGCAAATAGAGTGCTCCAATCAAAATAAGATGTTGTTCAGTGTTTTATAAAATTCTAGATGCTCATAGATAAGCGCCTCAATCCAAATATAAAATATTGCAAAGAGGGTGTTCCAATCGGGATAGAATATAGTAGATTGTTCTAAATGCTCATGGGTAAGCACCTCAATCTAGAAATTGAAAGTCTTAAAAAATGTTGCAAATAGTGGATAGAATGTTCTAAAATGCTCTAAATACTTATGGGAAAATTGTTGGCTATTTTCTAACCCTTGTATCCTTCTCCCGCTCTTTCTTACTAGCAAGAAAGGTCCAGATTTATAATGGTTTGATCAAATTTTCATGTGTGGCAGGAGATCTTTTGGAACAATTTCAGAAGCATTGATATATTGAATGAAGGAGAATAAGAGGTTGTATGGTAGGACAAAAATTGATTATTCAAGTACTAAAGTTTGAAAAAAAAAAAAAGAGTATAAGCATGCTATACCGATCACTTGGAACCTGCCAAAGTACCTACAGTGGAACTTCTGGAATGGGTACTGTCTCTTTGTTCGTTTTATCAAAGGTAATTCACAAGTTCAAAATAAATGTCAAAAGCACGTTAATATTCAAGGTTAAGATAAAGACAATACTATTGTAGACCAAAACGAATGCATTTATTTTAGCATTTATTAGTTAATGAGATATTATACAAGGATCTAGGATCCAGTGTTGGGTAATTTTCTAGGTAATTTTATCGTCCCTTATTAGTGCTTTTTGTGGTACGGTGTAGCATGCTTATGCCCTCCAATCATCCTGGTGTTATTTCACCACCAGAGTGTTCACGAGCATAGGCTTGTGAGCTCTATGTATAGGCTGCTTGTCAATGGTGATATCCTTCCGCCATCCACTAAGTGGTCCCTTTAGCTCTCACCTCCTAGTTGGAGGCGTATGTGGACTTGGGTTTGGGACAAACTACTCCATCCTAAGGTGGCTGTGCTTTGGTGACAGATTCTTCACAGATGCCCTCGTGTGAATGTGCTTATCCACAAATTTGATCCTTGAGTGTCAGCACTCTGCCCACTGTGCAAGCAAAGGGAGGAGACCATTGAGCATTGTTTCTTTTTATGTGATCAGCTCCAACCTGTTTGGTCTTGGCTACTTTCTCTTTTTCATGTGACGTTAACAAGTTAGCAAGTGCTTCTGGCTATTTATCCGGATACATGAAATAAGTTGCGAAGCGAAGCATTTCATTTAGTATCAGGATGGTTGTTGTGGTCCATCTGGAAGCGCAGAAGATTGTGTATCTTTCTATAGAGTTCTGCTGCACCCAGAGGTAATACAAACCAACACAAGCTGCAAGTACATAGGGTTGGGGACCGATTATCGCCTCTATACTGCTGTTCCTGAACTTTGGGAAAAGGTTGAGCAAATTGAAAATTATGAGGAACGAGCAACCATGAAATGTATATTGGCAGCAAATCACTTGTTGCACAACCCTTGGGGGAAGGCACGTGTCCTGGAAGATGCAGGCCATGTAGGATGGAAAGGTTTGCCAGTGGCACGTGCTATAGAAACCGCATGGACTACTGCTTTAGAGGATATCTCTTCAGCCTCTCGGCGGGCTGGAAGACATGATGCAATAGTCATAAGATATCAGGCTCCTACTGACATTTTGAAGCTTGGTCATGAATTATGAGCCATGCTCATTTTCGGGTGTGTTGTATTTATGTCCACAATATAAATATATCAACTATTTGTACATGAAAACCTGTCCATTTCTTATCTTTGCACCTGTCACTGGCATGCCATTTTGTTTTCTCTGCTCGCTCTCAAGCCACAACTGCTTGCAGTTTTGGACCTTTGATTTAGCTTTTTATAGTAGGAGTCTTCTTCAGCTTTTCAAATCGATGTTTCTTCTTCGTCTCAGTAGTTTCCTTTCTCTTTCTCTTGAACCATGTAGGGGAGGGCCTTCTTCCAGCATGGATAAACAATTCTTGACGTTTTTCATTCTATATTTTCCATCCTGGCCCCGCATTTGTCTGCACAAATTTTTGAAAAACTATGCAGTTTTCATAGCTGTTTGGATTGAAACAATTCTATTTCGTCCTTCGTGATTCTCAAAAGTTAAGTAGAGTTCTCTTCTTATCGGCAGTTTGGATGCATGATGCAAGTCCTCATGAGAATGCTAATCGATCCACTCCGTAGGATCGAGATTCTCATGAGGAGCGCATGCATGCATGCATGCATGCATGTTTTGCATGCAGTTTTAGATCTTTGGTTTAGCTTTTTATAGCAGGATCTTCTTCACCTTCTCAAATTGGCATTTCTTCTTCGTCTCCGCAATTTTCTTTCTCTTCCTCTTGAACCCATCCCCCCCTCCCTCCCTTTTTTAATTATGTATAATTAATTAATTCTCTCCCTCTCTCTCTATTTATGTTATGTTTATTGTTTCTCGTGGCACACATGACCAGCCCTTTTTGTTTTGGAGATTTTTATCTCATATATATGTTTTAATTTTTATGTTTTGCAGGGATTCAGTTAACATGCACTTTCTGGCTTCGTCGATATTCATATTTTTTAGGGACTGTTGTAGTAACCTGACGATTGTCCAAGCCCTTACTGAGGGCTTATCACTAGGGTTTTTCCTCGAAAACTCAAAAGGGGAGGGAGGGGGGTTAATCACGGTGATAAGCCTTGGCCGGGTACATCATCTAACATCTCATCATACTTTGTTATGTTAACCAACAACTCCATCGAGGAGTTATTTTTATCTGCATAATTGTAATAATTTATAGTTAGTTTTTTGGGTAGTCTGCGATGTGCGGCTACCCACTCTCACTCAATATAAAACATCTACTGAGATGAATGAATGAAAGAGCCTACATACAGCGGTTTGGATGAATGATGCAAGTCCTCATGAGAATCTCTATATGTGATGAAGCATTGTACTTTTTGTTTCATATATAATATAAAAAAATCTCATTCTCTCTTAAGGGGGACCAGTAAAAGAAAAATCTCATTTTCTATGACTCCAAGGATAGAAAATTCTCAAAAATGTTATAAGCATTCCAATCAATATAATGTTCTAGATGCTCATGGGTACACAGCTCAATCCAAAATTAAAAAAATTTAGCACCTCAAACGAAAAATAGAAGATTTTTAAAAATGTTGTGAAGAGGCGCTCCCATCAAGATAGAATAGTTCTACATGCTCATCCTTCAATCGAAATAGAATGTTGTAGAAGGTTTTAGAATATTCTTCCAATATTCTAGGCGCCCATAAGTAAGCACCTCTTGTTGAATATAAGCCTCTGCATGTCCACGTACATACAGTCCTAGTCATCGATCCAGTCCTATGTCATGAGTCTTGTCTCTTGGCACAGTCACACCTCTTCAGAGGATATATATTGTATGCTATGCTGAGGGCTTTTCTCACCATATCTATCTATTCATATATCCATATCCATGCTCTCTGTTATTTCACATGGTATCAGAGCATGCCGACCATTGAAGATTCTGGGAGCATATTTGGAGCAACGATTCAAGCCGTGAGCGCATCCTTTCAAGAACAAGAAATCAAGGTTATAAAAGCTTCTGATTTTCTTTAAGCTTTTTTGTTTGCCCAACCAGGCTACGGCTTGCTTGGCCTTTGTGCCAACGGCCTTATCCTTGGTGAGTCTTGGTGGGTAATGATCTGGGTGGAGACTCTTTAAGCAAAGGATATAAAAAGGGAAGAAGATCTTGGTGGATTATATATGGCAATTTTTGGTGCAACTGCGAATTATTCAGTTCTATCTCTTGCAACAGTGGAAAAATTTGATGGAGATAAATTTTATATTTGGAAGATTCGTATCAATTCTTTGCTGCTAGAAAGAGATTTGGTTAAGATTGTAGATGGCACAGAAGTTAAACCTGCAGATGCCGATGCTGCAACTAAGTGGGAGCAAAAAGATGCCAAAGCCAGAGCTATTCTTTAGCAATGCTTGAGTGATAATCTCGCACCAACGATGGTTGCTTTTGCAACTGCTAAAGAAATATGGGACTTCCTAAATAGCATTTATAGGGATAAAGGGAAGTCTATAATGGTGTTCTTACGGAATAAATTATTGGATTTGAAGCTTAGTGGCACCAATGTAGTTAGTTTTGTAAGCGAGTATAATGCTTTACAACAGCAATTAGCATCCATAGGCTCTCCAATTGGTGATGATGAAGGAGTGGCTATACTTCTTAAAGATTTACCACAAGTCTTTGATACTTTGTCATATAATCTGCTAAGTAACAAAGCTTTGACGCCACATGATGTAATTCAAGCTTTGCTTAAGGAGGATGCAAGACAGAAAACAAAAAAAGGGCCATCAGAATCTGCATTCATTGCTCGAAATCAACCCAGAAGAGAAAGAATTTGTTATTATTGCAAGAAGCTTGCTCGCGTGATTGTTGTTTGTCCAGAAAAGAATAAGAAAGAAGTGGAAGAGTCAAGGAAAAATGGCTCTAAATTGTTTTAGCCTGTGTGGAAACTATGTGAGTCTGAGTGAAAATCTCTGTGCTTTGTGGTTCTTAGTGATCAGTTGTAAGTCATATATAAATTGTGTATGGACATTTGCGGCAGTGGGAGTGTTGAAGATAAGCCTCTCCATTCCATGTCCATGTGCATTGCTTAGAGAATCATTATAAAAAGCAAATCAAACACTTGAGTTGCCCAAATAAGCTCCAATAAAGTTGAGGCATCTAGTGGAATATCCATGAAACACAATGTGCAACATAGGACATGGGCCAAGTTATGGTGCTCAAGCTTCTTGATAACCCAAAAGTGCTGTGGAGACCACAAAGATACAAGATGGTCATATCTTTTTTTGTAATAAGCTAAATGGTTTTTGGTCTTGGTTTTCTAGTAAATTTGGAGTTTCCAACAATCAAGATCTTTTATCTTTTCTCCAATCTGATGACAAATTTGTTAATATCATTGCTTACATTGCTCTTTGGAACACATGGAAACCTAGGAATCGTGTCTTGTATGAGAATAAGAGGCTTTCTATCTTTTGGATCAAACTTCATTTTCAATTTGATTTTGAAACTCTTGGCTCATAAAAAAAGATATCATACTAACTATGACAGGAAGTGGGAAGCTTATGGAGAGTATAAGGGTCATTTTAGTTTATTTGTTTCAAATTTGAATGTAGTAGACTCTAATATTTTTTTCTCTGATGATCCTAGAATATCTTGAGTTTCTTCGAGGATCTGGAAGAAACAAGTTTGATGACCACTCTCCTTTCTGCCAGTCATCAAAGGATCTTGTTTTTCAGAACAACCTGGCTACTTCAATGGAGTCTTTTCTAATGAGAGCAGGTCACAGACAGTATCAGAAAGATAGTGAAGACCTGTGGGCTGCTATCTTTTGCAGGGAGGTAGTACAAATTCATTGTTTATGGGCATTCTTGATGAACAATAACTTCAGTCTCACTGAAAGGCAGTTATCAAGATATAGGTCCATGTATTATAACCATAAGCTTCTTGCCAACAAGAACTAATATAGAAATATGAGTGGCTAAACGAGACCGGAGAGAAGGAAAGCAAAAGTGGAAATCAAATGCAATGAACAACAGATCCCAAAGGGGCGCAAGGGACTAATGAGATGGTCGAGGTATAAAAAGGCAAATGGGCCAAGGACATCCAAATCTATGGAGAATGGAGGGGGACATGGAAAATGAACATCAATGGAATATGATAACAACAAAGTGCACATGAGACTAAACAAAACCAACGTGATTGACGAATCCCCTGAGTACCACCACAATGAAATATGCTAAAAACATTAGAACTAACCTATATAACAACATGAACAATGGGTTCATGTGGATTTAAAAGGTAGCAAGAACAAATAAGAAGGAATAGAAAAACCAACAAGTAAAGCAAGTTGGGAGTATATCTTATACTTGAAAAACTTAAGACAAGAGTGAGAATGCAATACATTGTGCCAAATGAGTCAAGTACGAAAAGATGTAAAGATTACTAGAACTAGAGAAGCATGTGACACCCAATGACAAATTAGGAAGTATGTACGTGGCAAATCATGAAGGGTATGCATCAAAAGAGAAATACGAGACATGGGGAAATGGCTGCAAAAGAGCCGATAGCAGTAACCTAACCCAAGCATAAATCGTGTTGGAGTAAATAGAGCAACGGTATCCGAGGTGACCACAAAGAGCAATGTGGGGCAAAAGCAAACGTGAGTAAAGGAGTGAAAGGGATCAATAAAAGAAAACTACAAATCATGATGCATATCTAAGATGAGCAACCAGATGGACCAAAACAATTAGAATGTCTACGCATATGTCGACAAATGTAAGCTACGAAGAGAATAAAAATACCACCTACTACAATGCCAACCACCAGCAGTAAATGCCAAGAACATGAGGATGGGCCAGAAATCTATAGTCAAATAAAATATTGGGACTCTTAGAAATAATGAAAGAGCAAAATGAACGAAATGCACCAAATTCCAATCAATGTGCGCACATGGACATATTCAAGAACAAGACAAGCATAGATTAAGGGATATTTCAATCCTAGCATAGCTAAGTATGTGCATTCGATACTAGAACTATCAGCCAAGCAAGGTTTGTCAAAGTAGACGTACCCAAAAGGAAATGCAAAAAGAACAGTAGAAGAGCTCAAATGTCAAAATGCTTTTGGAAAATTGAGATGTTGCTGCGTTTGTCATTGCTAATGATCTTAGCTAGATTTGGATTGACAAAAACCAGATCTATCACTGCACTAACTCATCAAATGGATGGGTTGACGGAGATGAAGCTCAAGATGCCCATCATTGCTTAATATAGGGACATAATTTGGATTGACGCTTGCACTAGCATGAATAATGATCGGGGCTTTATCTTCATAAATGCAACACATGGCGGTCACAACATCCAATAAATTTGCCAGTTTTCACTTTTGTTTTCATTTCACTAGTACTATTACTAATGATAGTGCATTTTATCAATGCCAACTTGATGCTTTTGAACTAATGCATTTCCATGTATTTCAAAATTGCAACACTCTCCTAGGATCAAGCACAGTCCTAAGGCTTTCATTGACATTTTCCTACTAAATCCAGAAACATTGCCTCCATGGTCCTCAAGCGTGAGGTCGTTGATGACCTTTTCACTAGGGCCAACACTAGCACTCTAGTGCTACACTAAATCAAGCCTCAATATTGGCCAACGAGGATACACTTCCTGATGCATACCTTTGTATCATCGTGAGTTTATAGTTGAGTTTGAAGAGTCTAAGAATTGTTGCTTTTATTGATGTTTTTTTAGTGCATTACATTGCTTCTGACATCCCCTATTTCTGAATGAAAGCGGGTCGTGATAGCACTTCTGAGGTGAACATGATTAAGCCTACTACAAGTTACAAAGAGGCTTCAAGTTATAAAAAACTGAACACTAATTACAAGACCTTGGGTATGTACTGAACTTGGACTACATAATGTGTTTATCTTGAATAATTCCTCTGCTGGGCATTCCAAATTCCTCTCTGGGCTCTTTTTCACCATCACAAGATTGTTATTATAATCAATTTACAACATGGTGAGCCCCATGGCTAAGCTTATGGGGCATGGACACACATAAATGGAAGCCTCTGAGCTTGACTTTGCATGGAGGTGTAATCCAGTAGGGGTCAATAGTGAATTGTACCATTCCGTACTCCATAGATTCTAATATATAGGTTGTTATAAGTGACTGGAAAGTTCTTCTGTTGAGAAGGGGAGGTTCATGAATTTACTTGTCTTTTGTTTTCTTCTTGATGTTTCCAGGTAATCAATACTTGTTCTTCACCAAAAGTTCTTCAAGTCAAAGTCTTTATTCAGCAAAAACGTCTTATTAAATTAAAGAGGTCTGAAACGTCGTTCCAGAGCGGCACAACCAATCATAAGCTGAAAGTAATCAAAAGAATGTCAAGTATTATAAGAGTAGCCGTTAAGAAAAGCAGCAGACCATGGATACGACCAATTGCAGAGCCATCAATCATGAACAAAAATCTGCTTTCCAAAAGCAAATACATACATTAGTTCAGCCTAGAGCACACTTAGGGCTCATATGGAAAATAATTTACTGACGACATACTAGTAGCTTGATTGAACCAAGCTGCAAGCATTGAGGAGCAGTAAAATGCCAAAAGTATTTTATTTCAATTAGGCTTGTCTAAAGGTTTCTCTAGATTTGTATGTGGCACGTTTATGGTGTCTTCGATGACCAAGGTGGATCTTGTTGATCTTTACCATGTCTTTTAAGCATGAGACTTAGAAACTTATCTTTCATAAGAAGCAGAGGATGTTTCTCCAAAAGCACTGGTCCATTAAATGCTTCCTTCAAGAATGCAGTGTGCTTTTGGCCCTTGTGTGAGACATAAAATATCCCAGGATATTGTTTCAGGAACTCTTCTGCATGTCCTGGTAAACCGAATTCGTGCATAAAGAATGCAATTCTGTTTATCACCATTCTTTTCTGTAGTGACAAACTCAACAACTCATGAAACATGGCCACCGCTCTTTTCTTTGCTTCAGGAGATGAAGACGAAACCTTGGTTTTGTTGTTATATGGCGAAATAAAAGGCAATGCCTGAAATTCCTTAATTGCCTGCAAAACTCTATCTTTATGCAGACCAATCAGCTCATGTGTCATGGCAAATTCAAATTCAGATGCCCTGCCTTTCTGCTGTGCAACCCATTTCTCCCTTGCTGTTACAGCCAATGCTTCATCCCACTCTACAAGCTCTATAAATTCGATTCCATTAATATTTACAATCCTAAAATATTGAGGATTCCTCCAAATCATTTCAGTTTCCATGTTCCAAGGCAGGTTAAAATCCCTCTTTGCAAAAACGAATTTACTCAACCTCAGCCTATGATCCACAGAAAGCATCAACAGCTTCCTAAGTTTTTCCACAGCCATAGCTTCATCCTGAGAAGCAATAAGACTTTTTTCTTCTTCAATCAACTTCTCCGCTTCTTCAGTAAATTCTACCCAAGTTTCCCCATCTTTGTCTTTAAACACATGAAAAATGCCTGGGTATTTGTCAACCAAATCTCTAAAATGGTTGCGAAAATTCTTACCTGATCTAGGAGCAATAGTCGTCAGATCACGAAATGAAAGAATATTTTCCTCCTGATGCTCAATGAGCCTTCTGGCCTGCATTACCCTCTTAAAACGCAAATCCCAGTGCAAGACATGGTCTAAATCCTTTTCATTGTGCCATCTTATGCTGCCAAGGCGCCCAGGCCTCCTCCGCAGCTCACGAGACCAGGTATGGCATTTGCGCCAACTATTGAATAGGAGGATGAACTTCTTTGCTTGCCATCGGCTGATAAACCCTAGCAAGCTCATCTTAGACCCTTTTTTTATTAATCCAAATGCAAAACCTGTTTTTGCCCTACCCTGTTTTTAACTTTTTACATAAATATTAAATTGTTGTTCTCTTATTCGCTTATATAAGGCCCTTTTTCCACGGTATAGGAGTCTTATTTTTTAAGCCATTTGATTCGTCCAGGTAAGCAAATAAGTCAGAGCTCGTTTTACACGATCTGTTTTGAGAGGTGTCTTAAACCAGTTCCGTACAGGAGAGGAGTCTCTTTTTCTTCCGGGAGAAACCCCCTACCACAAAATAAAATAGATAATCCTATCCAATCAGAGCTCCTTTTTGCCTAGAATTTAGGATGTCCAAAAAAACGGGCTGGGCTGGAATTGTTAATGCCAGAACTGTAATCGTTGGAGTAGAATCGACGCTTCAATCTTCAATCGAAGCTCTATCTTCAAACATGGAACGAAGCTCTATCTTCAAACATGGAATGCAATCGAAGCTCTATCTTCAAACATCAAATGCCCAGGTCGAATTGTAGGTCGAATCTGCAGGTCGAATTGCCACAAGCCGAATCTGTAGATCGGATTGGACAAATCTTGCAGCTCAGATTGCTTTCAAATTACTTGTTGCAGGTTGGGTTGCTTATTGGGTCGAATTGCTGCTCGATTTACAGGGTCAAAGCAAGGATTACGGTGTCGAAGCAAGGCTCTCTGTGATAAACATGCAAGAAAACTGTGAAGAGATTGATGAATAGTGGAAAAACAGATTTTCTGAGGCATGTCTTATATTATAAGACACTTCTTATAATGAAGCCGTGGAAAAGTAATTTCCTTAAGGCATGTCACAAGAATGACATGGCGCCTCAAATGTTTTCTTATCATTCTATATATAAAGCAGTATCATTTTCTGTTCTTAAAAAATAAGAAGGTAATTTTTCTGGGCTGAGCGCAGCCCTGGCCCTGACACGTATGCGCCCATTGCATTTTCAAATTCAAGAAAAAAGAAAAAACCTAGCGATGCCACGTTTTTGTTCTTATCTTCTTTGAACGAATCTCCTCCGTCGAATGCTCTGCTCTCCACTTCCTCTGCTCCATTCTGGCGAGATCAGCTCTCACACATCGCCGCCATAGCTCAGATACTAATGTAGGAGGTCGCCAATGGTGCTTCTTACTAATGTAGGAGGTCGCCAATGGTGAAGAAAGATCATTACATCCACTTTGCAATCCAAAAGCTACTGCGGATTTGGATCTTTTTTCCTTTCTTTCTTGCTCACAAGAAATCCCTTTCTTTGGGTTCTTGAGCAAAACCATGATCGTGCCACTTCGATTATTTGAGGTGCCAAAAGGCGAGCTTCGAGCCCTATGTTTTCATGCTCCCTCGTGCCCATATTCGTGCTTAGGTTTCATCTTTCGATGCTAACCGAGAAGTGAAAACCGAGGCAAAATTTGAAGGAGGCTAGTAAATCGGCTCTGCACAAGATGGGCGTTTTGATTGTCGCGGGAGCCGAGAATGCCATTATCTTTGAGATGCGGTCATGTGTTCGGGGAAGAAGACCATACTAAAGAGTGATCATTTTCCGATTGTCGGAGAACAAAAAACTGCGCCCCATGTGCACGGAGCTCCAAATCATCGGCGAGTGCTTCTTAGCAATTCCAAGTATTGTGTGTTTAATCTTTATTTCGTTTGTAATTTGAAAATCATTAGCAGACTTGCATATTGCATTGCATGGAAAGAATTATCCTCTGTCAAGGATGTTAAATTGCAAATGTTGCACTCTGTCAGGTGGTGTCATTGCCCATATATGGTGTTGCCATTCCAACAATTGAAGGAATACTTAATGTGCTTAACCTTATTGGAGGCAATAAGAAGGTGCTTTGGTACAATCTAAGGGAGGAGCCAGTAAGTAGTCAAAACTTTTAGCTCTGAAAAGAACTGGAAAGTATTACGACAAACATCTTTGTTCTAAGGTCATTTATATAAATGGACGACCATTTGTCTTGAGAGAGGTTGAAAGGCCATTTTCAAATCTGGAATACACGGTATCTGACTTCTCACTTTTCAATAGTTTTCATGAATAAATTCAGCAGGTTGATGTGCTTAGTTTGATGGAGTGGGTTCTCTGCAGTGTAATTATCATGATAAGCATAGACATCTGCATATCCGATGAAGTGACCAAAGTTGACGTCATGATGGCATTATGAATTAAGGGTTGTTTCAGTCCCAGTTTGACTACTTTTATCACAAGAAATAAGAGAGTATTGTTGGGCATAGATAGTAGACCTATTTCTATGTCGAGGTGCAGATTTATTGGAGGACAAGGCTTATGCATGAGCATGTGAAGAATTATATTACTATTTTTACAATGTGCGTATCTAGTTATCCACTGCATTGTGTATCTACTTACTTGATCATGGTTTGATAAATTCATACGCATTTTAATCTCATTCCATTATACTTGCTTGGACATATTTATTAACCATATATGGTACAAGACTACAAGGAATAAATAGGATAAGCTTGGAGGACATGGAAGCTCGATTGAAGAGTGATGTTTTAAAGGAAGCTTCTAGGTATGTTGCCATTTGTGTTGAATTTTTTCTCTCTGTTTTAAAGACGCAACTTTACGATTTATTAATTTTCATGAAGATATGCAAATAAGATATTGGTGTGTGACGAGAAGCGGATGGTCGGATGTTTGACCAATGGGAGAATGTTAGCGAAGTTTTAAATGGAGACTCGTTAGAGGTAAATATAGGTTTTACACCATCTATGAGAAGCGATTAGTTTAAAATGGCTCTATACATCTCATCATGCTACAGTGCGGTGTATGAGCGTTTGTAAACGAAGGTTATAAAGTTGAATATGAACGTCTACCCATCACCGATGAGAAAGCTCCCAAGGAAACTGATTTTGACTTATTGGTAATTTGTTTCTCTGGCTATGTTTGAGATAAAACATAAAAGCAATGTAGACCGAAGGAGTTAGTGTATTGGAAAGTGTCACCGAATATTCCTGTTATTTTGTTGTTGTTAAGGACCGTAATGTGTATCTACAAATTGCTTAGGTGGAATACATGTCAAAGGTAGGATGACCACTGGCATGGTGATTGCAACCATTACTCAAAATTTGACAGGAACCTTAAAATAGAACGTATGAATGCTTTTCATCATATAATGATGTTCCAAGATCAATGGAAGTAGGTAGAATAGATCAAAAAGATGACCTCTGTTCTACCTACTTCATCTAAGATGGCCTCTATTCTACCTACTTCATCTAAGATGGTTTTACACGTATCACTTGAAATGGACATTATTTGCAAATTGTATGCTAGCAAGGTTGTGGAATTTCTTCGGGTTGCCCACCTTTTTATCAATGCAACACTACAACTATAATGCCTGCGCATGTAAATAACAATGTTCGTATTATGGCACTTCTAAATCTTCAAAAAATAGCTTAAATCTTCAAATTTTGACAAATGTAGTCTTTTCTTTCATCCCATAGCTATTATAAAATTGACATGCAACTTTTGTACTCAAACATGAGTTGTATGTACAGATGACATTGCATGCTCTTTCAAACAAATTGTTAGTCAGAGGCTTCAGTTGCTGACAATGGAAATAACTCCTATCAACAATTTTTTGAGGAAAGGATAATTAGATTGCAAGGGAGCATGCAAATCACACATTTTTCCTTTTAGAACAAAAAATGCAAGTCCAAATCTTGCATGTTCTGAAGCATGAGAGAAATGTTCCCGTAACACCCACATATCATATGGATACGAGACCATATGGCAACAATATGAGCCCAAGTCCCACATGTTCTTGAATTATATATCATATGATCCGAATAAACTTCTGATTGTATACAAAAGGTTGGGAAAGAGAAACGTTCGCGGCGGGCAAGGGGAAGAGAAACGTTCGCGGCGGCCTTGGCCGCCGCGATAAGTTTCTTGTAGTTATAAAATAGCCATACTTTAAGCCAACTGTGGAAAAACTAACTATCTCTCTAGTCACTATATGCATCTATGTTACCCTATAGTTAATAAGACTTGATTTGTTCAATATAGTTGAATGTTAACTAGAAACCAAGATAAGATAAGATTTTTTATCATCCACGAGAACCCAATCGGGTTATGAGACCAGAACAAAGAAGGAGGGCATGAGCCCCCAACAAAACAAAAGGCCTAATCCCAAACAAAACACGGCATGGGGCCTAAGCCCCGTGACAAAATACAAAAAAATAAAAAATAGCAAAAAAGAACTAATATCTGCTGAAAGCACTATGAAACAATCTTATTCAATGACTTTGCTTAATCACAACCAATTCCAACAAATAATAATGCTTATAGCATAAACAAGATATCTTTTTCAGATCAAAGTAGAATGGGAATTAACAAATCTGCAGTTGGTGCGAATCTCTCCGCGTCTTCCTGTCTTTGGAGCAATGTTTCCCATCTTCAACATTGCAACTGCAAATTTCCCAAAGAAACCATCCCCACCCACTCCATACTCTAAAACTTCAGAGGCAGCTTGTTGTAGAACTTGGTCAGAGTTTAGAAGCCCTCTCTTCGCTTGCACGTTCTTGTAATAATTGCTATCAAATTGTAGAGGAGTGGCAAGGTCTAGGGGTAAAGTTGCATTGCCATTGCCACCTTGAGGACATGCTTGCTTAAGTTGAGCCAAAAATTGAGCATCAATGCTAGGATCCGCCCTTCCTGTATTTTGGAAATTGTAGAGGCGTTGAATGATGCTAGCACACCGTGCCCTACCAATGGTGTGAGATCCAGAGAGCACGATCATGTCTTGGGCAGACAAGCCCTTTCGGTTAAATTTTGTAACAAGTTGAGAGAAGGTAGAGTTGGGTGCAGGAATATCCCTATTAGCTATAGCCAAACTTGCACTTTTGCTATCTTTACGCCCAAGAACAACCTCCCACGAAGGACCACCAGTCTGCAAAAGCTCACATTAATACAAGAACAAAGGACTTAAATTGAAGGTAAATACCCACCAATACAACACTATCTCGTGCAGCAACAGCCAAGATATCAGCACATGACACTACTTGAGGGCATTCATGCTCCAATGCGCTTTTGATGGCATCTATCACTTCAAACCCAGCAAGGGAGTTCCTATTTGGGTTGGCCGTCTTTTCTCCTCTCTTTGAGAGAGTGTCATCCAACAAAACAGACCCATCACAACCCTAATGACAACAAAAAAGCAATGCAACACATAATCAAATCCCAAGTTTCAATTGGTACAACATTAACAACATTGTATACATTTACAAAACAATCGTGGAAATGCATCCTGAGAAGAAAGGCAGCACTGCGAGGCTCTTGTTTCATGGCATTTTTAAGCACACTACGAACGATGAGCTCTGCTTGAGGGCAGCTCTGCCCATAGAAGCCAACGATAAGATTGCCTAGCACAGATTGAGTAGCAATGAATACGAAAACAAGAACAACTCCAAATTTGGAAGCCATGTTGAAGATACACTAGACACGAAGGCAAAGGATGGATGCACTTGGAACGGAGCTTGAGGGTTAAGTTTGTGGAACAAACGACATTAAAAATGTTTGAAAGAGGAATCCATGACGTAAAGAAGTGTAGTGGGTAGCTATAGTGGCCTAGTCTATGGACTAACATTTGACTACATACTTATATGGCAGTAGTGGTGCAAGGCCCCCCTAGAATGGTTCTAAATTATATCAAGACAAAAGCGAGATATCTCTGCATCATTTTGGCCTCCGACAGTTTCGAAGAAATATAACAAACATATTTGAGATTGGTTGTCTCGCCTTCATATCTGCAATTGATTGCTTTTAATTTGCAACAGTCTGACTTTCCAACTTCAGTTTCAACAGAGCAATTATTTCAATAGCAGAATCCGTTGAGTTTCTTGATGGAGGGTCTGAAATTCGAGAGTACATGCTGTCAGAACGTTATAACAAAGTCCATAGCGTCATTCTAGAATGACTTGCGGTAAGAAAAAACATAAGATATTAAATGGTTATGAAAACGGAAGCTAATAGATGTACAGAAGAAAGTTATTGGAGTATCAAATACAACAAGTTAAACAACAGAGTCATAGGTAGAGAGAAGTTCAAGTGAAATCAATCAACAAACCGATATTTAGCATTTCTTCATTCTCTTTGCATAGATTTACCTTTTAAGGTTGCAACTGATATTTCTCCTTCAACAGGTGTCATGCAGATATTATAATCAGATGCTGAAATCTATTTGAAAAGAACCAGATTCTGCATACTGCAGATGATTACTTATTACTCGTTTGCAATATCCATCAAGTTGAGCGGCTTGCAGATAATCTATCTTGAAACTCACTTTAGATCGTAGCAATGTGGTACTTGCAACCTCGGTCAGGATGTACAATAATTGATATCCTATATATCAAGTTGGAATTCCTTCCTCCTAAGTTGGATAAGCAAATAATTTGGGCTGGCTGCTTCACCTTTTCTCAAGGGAAGTATCATGAATAGAAACAAAATCAATAAATAGTTGATAGGCAAAGATTAATATTACAACTTTCAGGCCTATATTGGAAACATGTCGTTATGAACCCCGCTACGAGGTAGTAGATGTTTGAAGCAAAATGTTGGACAGAAGTACATATGGTGCCGAATTTTTAGGGTCTAGTTCAAAAACATATTGAGCCACCCTTTTTCCACGATTGACATCGACATGAACTCTGCATGATCCTAACAAACCCGTCCATGATATACCCACAGGATGGAATGGCATACTGTTAATCAAAGCTTCTGCTTCATCCAACCAGCCTGCTCGACTGAGAAAATCAGCCACGCAACTGTAATGTTCCAGGCTCGGTCTGCTGTAACGATTTCCACTTATTGTTACAAAACAATAAGCACCCTCATTTATGAAGCCTGCATGTCCATATGCGAAAAGCACGCTTGCAAATGTGACTTCATCAGGTACCAAGCCTTGAATCTGCATTTTCTGAAATATTAGGAGCACTTCTTCATTTTTTCCATGTTGTGCATACGCTGCAATCATTGCAGTAAATAGAATAACATCATATTGTGGCATCTTATCAAACACTCTGCGAGCATCCTCTACATTTCCACATTTTGCATACATGTCTATAAGGGCAGTTCCTACAATAACATGAGACTGGAACTCAAAATCTAGAAGCCGGCGATGCACCGCCTGACCTTGGGCTAGGATGCCTCTTTTGGCACACGCATCTAAAACGTTGATAAAAGTAACTTTATCTAGTTTAATATTATCTTCTAGCTGCATTTGATTGAAAATTTCAAAGGCCTCTTCAAACAGCCCTTGCTGGACATAACATGAAATCATAGCATTCCATGCCACAACATCTTTCTTAGGCATCTGCAAAAATAGCAAAAGGGCATTCTCAATCTGCCCACTTTTGGCATAAGCTACAACCATAGCAGTCCATGTAATGACATCTCTATAAGGAGTTTTCTGAAAAAGCCGGAGAGCGTCTTTCAGTTTCCCATGTTGGATATAAGCTCCAATCATAAGATTCCAAGAGAAAGAATTTCGAATTCTCATATCATTGAACACATGCCTAGCAGCTTCCAAAGCACCACATTTTCCATACATCTGCACTAGAAGGTTACTTAAATACCTATTTCTCTGCAGACCAGATTCGATGATATGTTGGTGGATGCGCTTACCTTGTAATAAAGCCTTCTCGTTGCTACATTTTCTGAGCATGGCACCAATTCTATCAACCTCCTCATCAATACATCTCGTTTTGATGCCCTGTATTTCAGGTTCCCCATCTGAAACTTTGGCCACTCCACTACAAGGAAGTTTATAGCACCTAAACGCAATGACATTATGTCTGATATCTATCCAAAAACTACTATTTCCTTTTGGAAAGGGCACAGCATATGTAGACTCTTTTGGTCCACATGTTGATAGCATGTCATCAACTTAGAATCTAATTCAACAAAAGCACGATGATGGCCCCTTTGTCCACATGTTGCTAACATGTCACAGAGTTAGAAGCTAATTCAACACGGTTTCTAGTCACCATTCTATAACGCACTTAGTTCGACGTACCTTAGAAAACGCATACATCCCAGATAGAATACGAACAGTCTAATTAAGGCACCAATAGGCATTGCCTTTACGCAAAGAATTTGCTAAAACATTACTGGGCAACAATGTCTGAGACTTTGCTCTAAAAAGAATTCGAGCCACAAACGATGAACATAGAAGAGCTTGGAATAGGAGGAAACAAAAATCTGTCCTCGCAAATGGCCAACGATTGACGCCGGATTTTATTAGGCATATGGAGAGTCGCATTGATTTTTTAATTTTTTAAAGCGAAGACGTGACGTATGATTGGTGGGGCCAGGGCTCCATATTGGTCCTCGGGGTTCCTCCCCAGAATTTCCGGTTGAAGTTGTTAAAATCCGGTTTCTTTAATAGATGCCGGAAAATTTCCCGTCAAAATTTTGTAAAATGCTTGTTAAATCCGGCAAATTAGAGGATATTTTCTGAAAAATCCGGTAAGTAGTAACAAACCACGGCATTTTGCCGGTTTGAGCAAAATCTAATCTGGAGACCTGGTGGGGGCTAGCATTAAAGGGGCCTGGTGGGGGCTAGCATTAAAGGGGCCAGAAAATATGGCTACATTATCAGTCTTCTTACTGAAAAGCTAAATTTTTGTGGAGTTGATGTGCCCAGCCAGCGGCTAAGGAAGGAAATGGGAGGCCAGAGCTCAAAGGCTGAAGATGCAACTGCAATTTCTGGCCCAAAAGCTGAAGATGCAATTTCTGTACAAAACTCAACAGATCAAGAATTGCTGATTCATGAGAAGCACAGGAACGTGCTCGGTCATGTAAGGCACAAAATTGGCATTGGGAAAACGGAAATGGTGTGCCGTCCAAATTCAAATGCAACTTATCTCAGGCTTGCTATTGTGGTTAAGGGCATTGAAGTGAAGATCATTTCCAGTGACGATCTGCTCCATTTAGACAGTGTTGTTGTGAGTGGTGCCAATGGAATTTACCAATACCAACAGACGAAAGTGGGCAAGCAGACAGTCGTCGTTGCTACTGCTTGACTCGATAATATAGAATAATTCTGTATAGTAGTATTGTGGGAGATCAAGCATATGCATATTATTCTCTTCACGAATATTGAGAATATATTGAATAGAATAGAATAGAATAGAATAGTAAATCTATTCTATTCTATTTTATATTGAATGTAAATCTATTTCTTCTTCATTTCATTAAGAATTTTCTTCTTCTATTAATTAATTACCCTTAATTAATATGGTGAGGCCCTACTTTGTTTGGAAAAGCACTTCTATTGATGCGTAATTCCAATTCCAAAAGGATCTAATCATGTATAAGGGTAATGCAATTGGGACAGGATTCCCGGTTTGGTAGCAACTGACGGAGCCAGGAGCTGCAAACCGGGAATCCTGGACCAATTGCAATACCCTTACAATATGACAGTTGGGGAGCGCAAGATCCCAGTGCTTCATCAATGATTTTAATCGATTTCTTACCTGTGCAGCCAGTGATGGAGAATGAAGGATCAAAACAGCATTCCTTAAAATCGGCACAAGTGATGTGGGCGAAGGGAAATACTCCACTGGAAATTTGAGCGACCCAACTGTTATATTGCGTAGTTAGTAATGTACTAATATGAAGGTGGAAGTAAATAATAGTTAAGTAGGCAATTGCCAATGGAAGTGTATAAAACAAAGAATAGATCAATTATTGAGGCACATGGCATGTTCTCTTCAGTGTGTAATATTTGTTTCCCTATCTTTATTATTCTGTCATAAAGTATGAAGATGGAACTAAGTAATACTCAAGTAGAAGATGTAGAAAACAATAAACAAAGAAGAAAACAAAGATGCACATGGCTTGTTCCCTTGACTGGGGTGTTCTATTATTTCTTTCCTTTTTCCATTATTATCTTTGTCAATATCACAAGGGCACTCTTTGCATCTCGTTAAGGGTCTACATGATCCTTTGACGTATATGGAATGTACAGATTAATAAAATTGAATATGTTATCCCACTACTATTACGTTGATCTCCGAGGATGTTAAAACACAGTTCAATTCAATTCAATTCAAATTAATCGAGTGAGCCTTTCGAATTGAAAGACATAATGTGTATTGGATTGTTTTTTATACATATACCCAATCAAAGGTAAATTCTCCAATAGTGGATCAACCTATAATTATTGTATCAATCTCAACCATTACATGAAGTAGATTGGAAAAGTAGATTTAATCTAACCTTTAGACCCTCATCCACAATTGGGGATTTCGTTGATTCTTTTTATTTTTAGATACACCAATTTTGTAGAGAGATTTTATGGGCAATATGTATCTAATTGTTTTGAACAAAATTCTACATAATATCTCATACCAAGTTCTTCTTAGCCATGCAATTTAATTGACAAAACTATTTTATTTTTTACCTCTCCTAGTCGTGATTATAGAGCACATGCTTCCAAGATAGAGATAGAAAGGCACTTTGTTGTCCTACATTGTGCCCCTAAATGACAATGGCTCTATTATAATAAGGAGCAAATGGATGGACCTTCTAACCCTTTTTCCTTGTTTGTTACCTTGGATTTTTCTCAGTTTGTCGTTTATTTTGTAGTTTTATGCATCTCTTTACCACATTTATCCTCGCTTTCTAGAAGCCTTAGGCATATGGTGCCTATACAAAGTTGGACATGGTCTGCTTAGTGTATGACATGGCATGTTCTGAAAGTGTCTTCCTCTTTATAATGCAATTTGGCAATTGCATCTACTTTAACAATTGGGATACAAGCTTGCAGTACTAGAGATGCAAAGGCCTGGTCAAAATACAAAGCGTATGCTTATTAAGATTTGGCTATCTTCTTAGCTTTGGAACCTAGACATAAATTCGTATATGCTGGAAGCTAGAAACTGCAAGTGCCATCTTTTTATATTGTCTGGAGACAATTGACATGTAATAAAAAAAAGAATTATTCCATAGTTGGTCAATTATTTTATGTTGGTACATCATGACAAAATGGAAGTTGGGTCTCCATTTTTTTTTGAGGTTTAATCTGGTGATTTTGACGGATTCTTACAGGTTGCACGCATTCCCCCTGTTTTACTTTTCTTCATCTGCACAACTCTCGCCGGAGCTCCAATATAGTGTTTAGCTAATTGAATCAGAAGAACAACCATATATCAAGCTTCATTGTGTGAATGTAGGAACATTTCAGATCATAGAAATTCCTCCCCTTTTTTTTCTTGAACTTGATACCATAGGCAGTGTCAATGGAGTTACATAGCCGTTTATTAAAATTGCTTCCTCTAGTTACACAGCCCTATTAGATGCATAGTAAATCTTCTTCCATGCAATTAGTAAATCTATCTTGCACTGTAATTACATGGTAGATCATTCTAATTTCTGCCAATACATGACAACATGTGAAAAGCAAGTCAATGATTCATTTGCCTTCAATTAAAGAAAATGATTCAAATAAGATGGTTGATAAGTAAACATTAAGTTATTTCCTTACTATGCAAGGTGGCCATGGAAATCAAGTCGGCATTGTCAAAGCCATACGGTGAATCGGAGATCATTGAAGAATGTGAACTTCTTCGAAAATTATCCTTCACATATTCCCAAATCTCCTTCTTCAAGAACGATATAGATGGAAAAGTGTCTTTGCCCTTGTCTTGAAGAATCCCTTAAACCGTATAAATCGGTGACCTTCACGTAGGTCTTCCCATTCAAACACTTCCTCGAACAAAACCCCATGTCTTCATTCTTCCAGACCCTCATGCACCTCAAGTAGGTCCGTGAAGTAGTCACACTCTTTGCCCGCCATGTGTACTAATTTGTCCTTTGTTATCTTTTAGCTTGCAAGATTTCCACAAGTTCCATAGGGACATGAATAGGCGGAATGGATTGAACAAGGAGTGAACAAGGAAGGAGTTTTTGCACGTGCCACCCCGCCTTGGCAAGATTTATACATAATGCCGTCTTTGCGAGAGAGGATACTTAAGACTTCCATTGGGCGGTTGAACCAATGCCGGGGGGCAAGTTGTTTGCACTCCTGTACCAGTATCCTTGATAGTCCTGGACACTAGAGAATGTGAGACACAACCACACTATCTAACTTTTTTTAATACAAATGAAAGAACACCACTGATTCTTCTCGATAGTGCTTTGCAAGGCTAGAGCATAATGTTTTGATTTCATCTGTGTTGGATAACCTGGATTCCAGATCCAGAGTTTTTATTGGCATATAAGAAGACGAATACAAGAATCCGCCTGCCACAGGAATTCATGAGCCACATGCACTAGTGTACCCCACAAAAATTTAGGCCATTCGCTGGTGCTCTGTGATGACATTGACCTCGTGATTCTCATTTGCGGGCCATCCTCAAGAAGCCGCTGAAGTTCCGCACGTAATGAAGAAGAGGCAGACGGGGAGAGTAAGGCTATGGCCCGTAAGCCGCTCAACAACGCATTCGAATGCGGTGGCAAGGCTTGCGTGGGGACGTAATCATGAGAAACCGGTGGGCCTCGCCATATGCTCTTATCTCGATGCAAAAATTGTCATGCTGCCAGAGCGTGAGTATTTGATTACTTCTCTCGCGGGTTCATTTTGGCCAGCCGCATTGATCCATAAGAGATTTTGTATTGTGTTGAAAGTGACCGGTTAAGCTGGGGTGCCATTCTTGATAGGCTTGACCCGGCTCCCGAATCCTATCATCGCAGCCTCGGTGATGAGGAGAGACAAGGTGTTATTGTTGAAGAAGTCGTAGATCCATCAAGTCAAGTGATACTTGAAGATGAACCCATGTTGACTATGATGTGATCAAGAATACGTCATTCAACTGACATTCTTGTGCATCCCAATTTCATTGCCACGAGGGGTTCGGAGACCTTCGAGGAGATCCTATGGGTGCTTCTTCTAGCCATGGGAACCGCACGGGGGAACTGATCGAATAGCCCAATTCTCTCCGCAATATAATGTAAATTGTACAATAATACTTTTTGTAAAAGCGGACTCTCTCTTCCAAGTCCTTGCCCCGGTATAGCAAATTTATGGATATGCAAATCGATGAATATACAAATTTTACCGATTTTGTGATCTCGATGTTTCTTTAGCTTTATTATATGCACCTGTTAGTATTTTAATAATGGCCAATAAATGTCACTTTAGATATATATTTTTTGCTAAATGTTTTAGCATAATTGCTCAAAAATCGCCATAAAATGGATTAAAACATTTTCGTCTCTAATTGGAATCATGAAATTTCTCATTTTAATGAAATTGTGCTTCATTGTGCACATGTTAGGTGTCAGTGGTGGCAGACTACACTTGGCATGTTTAGGTTAGCATAAGTGTACGGTTTAGATTTAGCTATCAGATGTATTCAGGTTTTGGAGAGCTTTATTTGGCACACATTTTCCATATTCGTTGTGCATATTTTGTCTCTTTCTTGTTTCATGATCTTGAGCATGGAAGGCTTGTAGCATCCGGCTGATCATGAATTTCTTTAACGCCGCAAGACGTATGCCAAGAACTCAATTAACAATTGCCGTCGTAGAAGGGGGATGGTGTGACGACCATATAGATATTCGTATGTACAACTATGGTCGTCACATGCAAAAAAGTAGTTGCATGAGGTAGGGTTCAAACTTGTGATTCACTAGTTACAAAAAACATATCTTTGCCAAGCGCGCTATCTATTTTCCTTAGTGATGTTCTCTTGCATCTTTTTCATATGTGCAGTAGCTTTTAATAGGTTCTAGAACATTCTAGAACTTATGTGCATGTGCGACACTTGGCGAGATCTCATCCATTTGAGTGGCATGATTTGGACTATTGGTTTAGATATATACACCGGGTGGGCAATGATTGAGCATCGAAAGCGTAATGAAAATATTTCAGATTTTGATGTTCCATAGGGACTGTGACCTTAAGTGGAGATCCCTCCGGGAAATGTCTCCACTCCTCGAAATGTTGCAAACAGCTCCTTGTCATAAATTGGATATTTGATTTTTGGTAGCTAGAACTTCTGCAAGTGATAGGCGATTGGATGCGGTTCATGGTCATCCCCACCTAAGATGAGGATAGCATCAAAAGCAAAATCAAAAGCATATGCTTCGACAACATATATAATTGGGGGGGGACCTGCATGGGCAAGAACTGGTGCCGTGGTAAAATCATATTTCAGGATAATAAAAATGGTTTCTACTTCCACACTCCATGTAAATAGCACATCCTTTGCCATGAGCCATGTCAAAGGAAGCACAATCTCTGAATAATCCCCAATAAAATGTCGATAGAAGTTGGCAATCCAAGAAAACACTGAACATCTCAAACGGAAGAAGGTGTTTGCCACTTCAAAACAGTGTTCACCTTCTCGAGGTCCATAGAGACTCCAATGGCGCGGACACGATCGCCCGTGCTCACGAAGATTACGAGACCTACCAAACATGCCCCTTTGTTGTCACATTTTGGCAGCATAGAAGAGCCATATGCATAAATTACACATTTGGTTAATGTTTGGCTTGATATGTGTGTGCATGAGCTAATGAATCAAGAATCTTGAAGACATCTATCTTTGAAGACTTGTAGAAAACATTTGTGATAGAGCTTAAAATAGAGCACTTACGAAGAATAGGAGTTGACCCTTAAAGACCCCTTTGTCAAAGTTTGGAAGACCCCTCAAGCTTCAATGGTATTTTTCTTGATCTTTGCATGAATTTCATTTTCAAAGGCATAATCCACATGTCCCTAGACTCTACCATCTTGATTCCACTCAAAAAACATCTCCCATATTTTTTGAGCTTGGGATTGATTAATAATTTGCTGTATGATGTTCCTTTCAACAAAAATCCATCCTTTTGGCAAGAGATTCCTATTCAATTCATGCTAAGAAATACTAAAGTGGGTTAAATCTTGGTGAAAAAGCAAGACTTTCAGAAGTTTGTATGAGTATATTTTTGTCCTTAAGTAGTGTTGCATCAGATAAAACAAGAAAAAACAAGCATTACACCTTAGCATAAGTTATCACTAGTTTCGGTAAACAAGAGTTGGATTTGAGAATATTAGGCATCTAAGAGTGTGCATGTGTGTAGCATATAGTTGAGATGCTATTCTACAGGAAACATTCAGAAAGATTCCTCAAAAAAATTCCTTGAATTCCAACTTGTCTAAAATCCGTGACGCATAGAAAAGTCATTCTTTTTGAGCAAATTGTCATCTTTTATCAAAAGCACTTGATGCGGTTTATATGGATTCTAGAATGGGGCTCGTGATGAATACCAAAGGACTCGCATGAAACTAACAAACCCGACTAGACTAGGCTTCTCATTCATCTCGCAGATTTTCTACAATGATAGATAGTGGGTAGCCGCACACATACTCTGTAACTACCCATGAAAAATAAAGGAATATCCAATTATATCATTTGGACCCCATAAAATACAATGCTAATAGATATTTGGCTGGTGTACTTGCGAAAGCTTATCTTAGGGATTAAAACCCCCCACCTTTTTCGGGGTTTTGAGGAAAACCCTAGTGATAAGTTTCGCAAGGGGCTTGGACAAATGTAAGGCGAGAAATCGCTCCCCAAAACCCACGAATGGAGAAGTCGAAATAGATGCCGCCGCCAACCCACGTACTGCACATCACCAACACAAAAAACGTGACAAAACAAACCTCGAGTGGAGGGGCTGATCACGGCGTGCCACGCGACAATAAAACAAAACCTCTTCAAATAGAGGGGTCCGCGCGATGCGCGACAAATACAATAAACAAAAGAAGGGGGGGGTGGGGTTTAAAGAGAATAAGGAATAAAGAGAAGAGGAAGCGCCGGAGTGAGACATTGATGCGTAACGTGCCTAAAATAGCGAACTCCCAACCGTAAAGGGGCATGCCGCATGCATGCATGCAAGACATGCATGCTCGCCCCATTCTAGGAATGGCGATCCGATGTGTCTCGGATCGATGGGATCGGTTAGAAAGTGCACGGCGTTAAAAAAAAAACACCATTTGCTTAATCTAAAAAAAGTAGTTTCTTTGGTTCCTTGCATTGTGCAGTTAACTTGGGAAATTTTGGATTTTCTGAGCATATTTCATGATCATTTGTGAAAAAAATTGATGCACCGGGTTTGCAGGTCTCTAAGTATTAGAAGTAAAAAAAGTGGTCAATTTCATCTGCAAAATTCAACTTCTGCCAAAAGTATTGACCAAGTTTTGACTTGGTTAGGATTGCAAATTTGAGGGTGTTCTAGACATTTTCTTGCATCAGACTTTTGAACATAGATTATTTGCATATCAAAGCATCTTTCTGGATTTGAATTGCATCAAAATTTGTTTTGGGAAAGCACTTCTAACTCAAAATTTTAGCTTTTTCTTTGCAATTGTTTTGCTCAGAGTGATTGCGTGAAGCAACCTGGCATGTTCTTCAAGAGTCTTACGACAAATAAGAATGTCATCTAAATAGATGATAACAAAAATGTCTAAGAACTCTCCAAAGACATCGTAAGCTATATGCTGGAAAACTTCTGGAACATTGATAAACCCAAATGGGCATAACTGTGTACTCAAAATGGCCATAACGAGTACGAAATATGATCTTCTACTCATCATCCTCTCGGATCTGGATAAGATATAGGCACCACGAAGATCAATCTTCGTAAAATAACGCGTAGCTTGAACCCGCTCCAATAACTCTGGGATCAGAGAAAGCAGATACCGATTCGGCATTGTGATTAGGCTGTGATAATCAACAACTAGATGCAGAGAATCATCCTTCCTTTTTACGGAGAAGATAGGCAATGTTAAGTGAAGCCAATAGCTAGATTCTCTTCAATATAATCCTGCAAACCTTCAACTCAATGGGTGATAGCCATATATAGAACCAAATGGCAAAGATCGTCTCAAACCGCAGATTAAAATAGAACAATCATATATGGACGATGCTTTGGGAACTTGTCGGGGCCTTGATTTTTTGTCAAAACATTAGAAAAAGTTGCCATTTTATTTTTTTGAGCGTTGGGCGGACTTCACCGGCGCTTGAGCTAATCAACGAATGAACCTGGATTACAAATACTGTACTTGGATCTTGCCTTATGGGGAAATGACCCATTTTAGTCATATATAGTAGTGGGGGTAGGTCCCATCTAGGTGTGTTATATCCCATATTCTCCATGAACTTTTCATGGATGTTAAAAATATCTCTATCTATCCTTCCTTCCTTCCTGATTGCTAACTTACCAATTTCTTATTGACCCTGACATAGCATAAAGGCTAAAGTCTTCACTATTTATTTAGATATTTGCATGTGGTGTATTTGCCATCCATACATGAATAGTCCTCCAAGAAATAGAAAGCATTTTCTTCTATATTTGCACACTAAAATTTCTTTGAATTATTGTACTGGCAAATGTCCACAATGAAAATGTGTATGACGAGAGTAGACACAAACTCGGAGCACTAATTGAAGGACGAAGTTATCCCTAAGATAACATACAAATGGGGAACTAAATGTCATGACTACCCCCATAATGCGAGATTGGATCATTATTGGTAACCATCTCTTCCATCTTTGGTTCATATACGTTTTTAGAGCATAGGATAATTTGTAATTGGAATCTTCTTGGTCTTTAAGAGCAGTGAAAATTTCGCGTGCCAAAATAACTCCATCTTCTAAAGCTAAGCATCCTCCCTGAGCCAAGTTATGTGTCATTGGATGTAAAGCATCCCCAGCTAGTGTTACTCCATTAACGGCCATCTTTTGGGTTAAAAATGAAAGGCTCCATCTACCTCTCAACATGCTCATGTTTAGTGTCTCTAGGGAAGAGTTGTCTATAAGATCATACATGACACTTTTACTATGCATTGACCAATCTTTGATCAATGCCTTTGCATCTTCCTTGATTGTTTTGGTATCAAACATCCAACCTGCAACATATAATTATTCGTTAAGCACATTTTCTATGCGTAAAGCACATAGTGCATAATCATAGCCACACAATGCATTTTGACGTGACGTTAAAGAATCTATCTATCTATGTGATAAACGAACTCATGAGAATAACAACCATATACACGTGTGCATTCACTTTTAGTCAATCCCTACAAATTGGGATACTTTCTATAGCTTCATTTTTTCATTATAATATGAACCTATAATGCCTAGCATGTAAAAAATGCCATGTTTATGGACGCTAGGTCAATTAATTAACACTAGTTGATTTTTTTTTTCATAGGATGCATTGTTTTGGGGCACTATATTCGAGCCAATTGATTAGTAAACACGTGTGCATGTGTGCCCATGGGAGAGGTACCTCCAAGAGGGTGGGAGGGAGAGATGGAGAGAGAAACCTTGCTTATGATTATTAAAGGCAATGAACCAGTAGACCTTATCAAAAGAAATAGGAGCAATTCCTGTTCGCACACCCCGACCAAGGTATTGTCTACCAACAGAGCCAAATTCATGACCTCTTGGATATTTAGACACACCGCGAATAACATATTGTCCCACAAATCTAGGTTCCTTCAGCCCCATCCATTTGGCAACAACAGAATGTACACCATCACATCCAATAAGAACCTATAGCATTTCATCAAGATGAAATTATTAACAGGAAACACATCCTCAAAACAAATTTTGCATTTTGACCAGCCGTACCTTTGCAGTAATTGTTGTTCCATCATCCAAAGAAATGTCTATAATAGATCCTTCTTTACCTTTTGATATCTTCCCAACTTTACTATTAAATCTAATGGTTTCTTTAGGAAGGGGCCTTGCAAGTGCTTCCACAAGTGCTGTGCGCTCCACTGTTCGTAGTTCATTGCTGGAAATGTAAAACTAGGGAAAACTCAAGCACTAACTTTGTTTATCTACATTATGGAACTTGACATCACTATTATTTATGGAATTAACCACAGATCAAAATGTGGACTCGTATAACGAGTAACCTTATGTACATTTGTGCTTTTATTACTGAAAGAATAACATTCGTTCTTCATTCTTATATCTGCTTCCTCCCGTGCAGATTGCCATGATTTTTCTAAATAGACTTTAACCTTGTTTAATAAGCATGTAAATTTTAAAGAACATGCCTTCAAAAAAAAATTCATGTAACTACCTTTCTCTTTAGGAGAGAAAAGAGATTGAACTCCTATGTACCTGACATCATTACCAAAGCTGAATTGCTGGATCAACTTCCCAGCCTCTGAAAAAATCTCAGCACTGCATCACAGAGAATTGGCTTGAATTATACGTGCAAATCATAAACCATGTATTGGGCATGCCCATTCATAATGTCAGGCATTCAAGCAATAGAGCCATTATATACAAGAACACATCTACTACCTTCTCTGAGCTCAGAGAATGCAGAAAAGTGCAAAAAATTCCAACAAAGGATACCATGGCAGCTAACCTTACCCAGAGATATTCAGGTAATTTTTACGCAATTCATCTGAGATACCAAGCGCATCTAGAGCATGCCAAGCATTTTTCCAAAGAGAAATCGATGTTCCACCAGGTCTCAGCCTACTTGACTGCTCCAAAACAAGTGTTTTGACTCCTAACCTGAAAACCAGGATTAGGCCCAAGCATTTCTGACATTTCAAATCCAAAAAAAGCATGAGAGAGGCGATTCACAAGGACAAACTTTGCCATAGAATATGTGAGCGGCAAGCGAAAGACTAATTTAGGGTAAGGGATCAGGGATGAATGCTACCACAAGAAATCGACCGAATGAAGAAAAACGAGCGATGGGATTTTACCTGTGAAAAATGAGCGATGGCAGAGATGGGATTTTACCTGTGGAAAGCGAGCGCTGTGGCAAGGCCTGCAATGCCAGCACCAACTATAACTATGTGGTGTTCGTGAGAGAACAGAGTAGGCTTTTCTGCCATTGTCTGTCTGCCACTTGTGCAAATAATTATGGGTACATATACCTTTATATACTCAGAAGTCCAAGAAATGGTCCAACATGTTGTAAGTTCCTACCATTAGCCTTGCATTTTTATTTTTTTGGGGTCTCGTCTTTGCCCTCAATTCTATTCTATTCTATTCTGTTCTATTCTATTCTAATCTAATCTAATCTTCTTGTTCCTAGTTCGTGTGGTGTTCCTTAACGCCCTGATCCCTCAGGTATTAAAAAAAAAAAATATTCGGGCCATTTTGTGTATGGCCAAAATGTCTCAGCCCGCCCTGACCGAGGGTCGAGGGTAAAAAAAAAATTGAGGGCCATTTTGTGTATGGCCAAAATGTCTCGGGCCTCCGCCCTCGACATTTCGGCCATACACAAAATGGCCCTCAATTTTTTTTTTTCCCATAATACCCTCGGTCAGGGCGTTATCTGCCTTAACAACGTGATCTGAGCGTTTATCTCAGATCCAGCAGCAGCTGTGTCTCTTGTTTCCGCCACAACAGCTTCGCGATGGCATAACATCCTAGGTTCTTATGCATTCAGATGCGACTACAGAAGTCCAAGAAATGGTCCAACATGTCGTAAGTTCCTACCACTAGCCTTGCATTTTTATTTTTTTTTTGGTCCGGTCTTTGCCCTCAATTCTATTTTATTCTATTCTAATCTAATCTAATCTTCTTGTTCCTAGTTCGTGTGGTGTTCCTAGTCCCTTTAAACACATGCATCTTGAACAATTCCAATCATCTCCTGTTTACCAATAGTGTTTCAAATAGCTTCTGACTTGTTACCTCCTCTCCTTTTCGACTACTTCAAAGTTGTCTCTGTGCTATTCCAATGACCTCGTGAACTGTCATATTATTATTTCTCGTGTCAACTTCGAATTGGTGACCACAAAAATAAGATCTGGATTCATGTACCTAGGCAAGAGCCATGTATCTCTTTACTCCACTTCTTGACTAGTCAACTTCATCATCAGCTTTTTATCATTGGAAGAAGTAAAGAAACAAAATGATATTCCAATTGCATCCCTGTAAAACTGGACAATTTAAGACTTCATGCATCTCTTTACTGGCGTGCCAACTTCTATCTCTGGAATACCTATCAAACTGAAATGACATGTCACAATTCAATGGATCTCTTCCTTTGTATTCTGGATGTGTCAACTTCATCACACCTTTTTAACTCTAAAATATCGAACAAAAAGGACATAATGTTACACATGTCCTAGTCGAGAGAATGCATGATTGTTTACATGCAATAAAGTGACATTGATGAAAATTAAGAAAACGGCGAGTAGCTCCAATTCTACCATGCCTGACGGTGGCAATGTGAATGTAGTCGAGATACTAGAGCACAAATGAACGGAATATGTGATTCATACAAAACAAGATGATGACGCATGACAGATTGTCCCTTGGGTAATGCATGGTTTGTTTTCATGGCAACATCAGCTAGAAGGTGAGGATCATGTTAATTTATCAAAGCAAACACTTGAACAAAAGTTGAATTAGAATGCCCACGAGCTAATATCATTTGAGAGCACAAGGGTGTGTTGTTATATTAAAGCCACCTCCTTCAAAGTTGCAGAACTCATATACAATTGTATCAAACACGTAATGTATGAAGGTGTCCTAGGCACATAGATAAGGAATAATAATGTGATTTGAGTTGCTCAATTTCAAATGCAATATGCAAATTGCAAAACTTTTGGGTAATTTGTTTGATGCAATGATGTTTATATATTTTTATGAATGATTGTTTATCAATGATGGTAAGCTGGTATAAATGGTGGTGTAAAAATATTGTTTAATCACCTTTATGAAAGATGCAATGAGCAGTACCTTTAGGAGATGGGCATTCGCTAGCATAAGGCCTACACCACCACAAATGTAGCAATTCACACTCTTTGCACAATTCAGACAATTAATTTTGATATGTCCTATTTCACCACAAAGATAGCACGGTTCCAAAACATAAACTTCCAGATTTTGCATGTATACCCTTGTATCACCTTCTTATATTATTAATATTACAAGAAATTTATTACGGCGGCCAAGGCCGCTGCGAACATTTCTCTTCTTCCAAATCCATTAGAGGGGATTTGTGTCAACTTGGAACCAACGTGAAAACACATCTTCAAGCATATCTCAAGCCATGATGCTTTGCCCTCATATTTATTAAAGATAATAATGCTATTTCAAGGCTCTCAAAATGAGGTTCAAATTTTGTGATTCACTTTGATCGCATTAGTTAGAAGTGTGTTTAAAAGCAAACATTTAAATAAAACCTCATTAACCAAGGGAAAATGTTTTAATAGTTAAGTATTGGACCTAGTAATGCTAACTATACATTAACTTATAGCCTAGTATCTTCGCAAAATATAATGCATTCAGAGTTGAAAAACAAAATGACTTTCCATTTTCTAAGCACATCCAATAACTTCAAATGGCAATGCTTAACGCATGACTCAACATTGAAATCTATTTAACTTAGTTATTCTATGTCTAAAGGCCACTTGGAATATTATTTTAAGTGGGCCACATCAGGGTCGCTTGCCCTCGAAACTTTGATGTAGGGAGCTAAGATGATGAACTAGGGAGCAATGGGCCTCAACCTTGGGGTCATGGTATGTTCCACGGGGTATAAGTTAGTGGTAACATTTTATAGTTAAGGCATTATATAAGGGTTATTTAAAATTAATAAAACAAAGTGTGAGCACCCTTAAATCGGGTGAATCGTTCGGTTGTATGTCGCTGATCCAAAGATGCAAAAAGGAAGTGCACACCAAGTCGAATTGAAGCAAGCTCGCGGAAATAAAGGTGGGCTTTTGTTGAACTTTGGAATGGATCACATAGGAATAGCCGAAAGCCTTCAATATCGCTTTCATGATTTTTTCGAATTTGCCTTCTTTGATCTATTTTCCATGGCTGAATTGAGAGCAAGAATGAATTTCATGTACAGAGGCTCGGATTGGCAAGGATCAATGTGTTTATTCAGAAAACACCGTGAACGCGGTAAACAGCCTAAGGATGCCGCTTCAAAAAAGCGGGGAAGGGGAAGAAATAGATTATCAGTAAAAAAAAAAGGAACAAAATGGAAAATTAGGAACCGAATTATATATGTTGTGATAAAGTTATATTG